>CAUYPK010076510.1:0-30772 GCA_963574355.1 Loris lydekkerianus
GGACTTTTTTAATTTATTTGCTGGGTGTTAACATTTTCACCTAATTTCTCGTAAAAAACCAAAACCAAAAAAAAAAAAAAAAAAAAAAAAAAAAAATCAATCATCTTCTTCTAGAAAACAAATATCAGAATACCAAGAAACACGTGATACCATATTGTTCCCACATTTAATATATTTATTGTAGTATAAAATAAAAATATTTTCTCTGATATAAATGAGTGGTTTAAAGTAAGACCAAAAATTAGAGAAGTCTTAAGACTTCAGCTAAAAACAAAAGAGAATGTTCCTCTGTCCCACGGAGAGTCACCTGTATTAACTCTCCCCGACCCACAGACGAGAGTCTGAGAGTCAGAAAGGGGAGTTGCCATCACAGTGTTTCACTGTGAATCCACCCTTTTCATCAAGCTCAAACTTCACATTTATTAGCTTTTTCTTTGAAGCCTATTTAATTTTGAGTGGTGTGACGAATTACAAGTCAGTGCTTGCTTTTTTAAGAAAAGATCAAAAGACAGAAGATGGGTAAAATCACAAAAGGAGTGAAAGGGAAAAAAGGCATCACAAGAACAGTGATTTGTAAATCATTTTTCTCAGTTAAAAAAGCCTGACCCTGGCAGCACTGTCAGCACGAGCTCGGCACTCCACACAATTCCGAGAACGGAGCCTTGCGCACTGCTCGGTGCAGTGTGACACCGTGTTTGCAGAAGGACCCTCAGTGACAACAGTGACAGCCACGGGCAGGTCCTGCCAGTGCAGAGAGGAAGTTGTCTGGTGGAAACTATTCTTCTGCCTGAGAGCTGTCCACCAGTGTTCACAATCCTTTTGAGCAAGCCGTAAGCTGCCTGCTTTATGAAGGTCTGTATATGGCTCTATGAATGAGACGTATACATGTAACAACTGAACACTATATTTTCAAAATTTGTTTCCCACGGAACAATTGGTTATTAAAATATTCATTTTTTAAGATCACTTCTTGTGACATTTGTCTTTTACATCCAGTGATGTCTGATTCCTACGTTTCTAACTCTCATTTCTTCTGGTTGCTTGAACCTAGTAACTAGGAATCAATTCTAGTGATCATGGAAAAAGTGATTTATTAGAAAGGCTGTTGGACAACAGAATGACTAAAAAGATCATGGTCCTCAAAACAACCTGTTGGGTCCCTGCTGCAGGCCCCTCAGCCATCCCCTGACCTGGCACTACTGGACTTTCAACAAACCCCTGACCTTGAACCTGTTTTTCACTGTCCAAAGTTGTAAGTAGGAACATCTTGTTAGACCACGTTTCCATCCCCTTGATGCCACACAAGGAGGGACAAAAATATTCGTTTCATTTTATCTTTTGTAGTGGACAAGAGAGTTTCTTTATATGTTTGTGGATTGTCCTCAAATATCAAAAATTGTCAAATGCGAAATGATCAAAACAGGTAACAAATATTCAGGTAATCACTCCTTATCATCAATTGATCACAGCCAGTATTTTCTAGATGTTTGTACCATCCATCCTTCCACCGGCTTTTTACTTCTTGAGGAGCTAACCTACTCTGGTGCCTCCAGTCAGCTAGGCTAAATAAAGAACCCTCGGCCTCCAACCACACCCCTCACCCGAGCTCCAGCAGACGCTGACCTCCTCAATACTGGCCCAGGGACACCTCACACCAGCTCATTCACACTGGAAACCACTGCCTGTAATGTTCTCTTCCATGTCCCATAAACCACTGGTCTCCTTTTTATTTCCTGACACTTTGTCACTATCACCTCTGATGTCACCAAAGTAGAAACATCTGAGAGACTCCTTGAAGTTCCCCCTCTTTTGTATTCTGCAAATCACAAATTAGTGAATTTTGCCTTATCTGCACCCTTCATACCCCCCAACACAACCCTTCTTGTTTTCTCTTATTGCTGGTGTCCACTGTTAATTATTTCTCACCTGGATTTTAGCTATAATTTAAATGGCTTTAAGGATTCTAGTCCCACTTTCTTCCTATCAATGATCCACTTTTGCTGATCATGAAAATTTTGGCCTTTGAGACTTTGAGGGAACAAAACTTAAAATCTGATGTTCCAAGAGCTACCTCAGTCGTCCCCCCCCCAAAAAAAAAAATATGTGTTTGCTTCTTAAGACTGAGGATGGACAGGGACAGTCACCAGTAATTATCTGGGCTTCACAGCAGTGTCACGTCCTGGATTTTCATGTTGACACTGGGCCAGGCGTCACCCTGTCTTCACTGAGACGATCCTCACATGGTTCTGTTTGTCCAGCTCATTGAATTTATTTCACTGAATTTTAATTGCACGGTCACATCAGTTTCTCCTGTTAGACTCCACATTCCCTTGACAGTTAAGTTCACAGACTTGCCACCACGTGCTCACGTTGGCAGCGCTGGAGGAACAACTAGGTCTATCGGTGTCTCACAGCTGCGTTCCCGTCACAGGTGGTGGCGTCGCCCTGAGTGGAGCTCGCACTGCTGGGTAATTTGTGGGCCATCGTGAGAAGGTTGGAGCTTGAATTAGAGAAACACACAAACATTAACTTTCCTGTTCAACTTGGTGAGAACGGAAGTGAATTCAAGGACACACTAGTCCAAGATTATGGGGAGAATGCCATGATGAAAACAGCCGTGTACGAATGGATTAAAGGGTTTTTTTTATTTGAAGGGAGAGCAAGTGTCACTGTTGAAGAGAGGTCAGGGGATCCAGGGACGAGTAGAACTGAGGAAACTTTGCAAACCTCCATCAAGATCGAGTGTGTGTTACAATCACAGGCTGACCGTGAGGAGCCCAGAAGGCCGAGTAAACATGGATGGAGAAGCAGGAAAATCTTAACTGAAAATCTTGGCATGAGAAAGGTCCTGCTGGAGCTCACGGGAGAACAAAAGCAAGGCGCTGGCAGTGGACTGCCTGGGAGGGCGTTTTCAACCGGTTAACAAACACCGTACTGGAACACCCTCCCTCCCCACCTGATCTGGTCCCACTGACTGTTTTCTTTGCCTGAAGATAAAGGAGATGTTGAAAGAAAGACATTTTGAGGACGTTCAGGACATCCAGGGCAATGTGATGTGAGCTCTGTAGGCCATTCCAGAAAAAGAGTTCAAAATTGCTCTGCAGTGCAGATGAGGTGCTGGAATTTGTGCTCAGCTTCCCAGGGGGGGTATCTCCAAGGTGCCTGCAGTGATCGTCAGCAAGGCGGTCTGCAGCTCTCTTTTCTAGAATGAGTTTGTGAACATCTTTGTTGGACCTCATACATCTAATATGTCCAATGTCTCATATATCTGGGTCTCCAGTGCCTGCCATTTCAAATTCCAACACATACAAGTGATGAGATAAATAAAATATTTGCCAAGATAAACATAAACATTAAAGTGAAACATACTTTTTTTGATCAACTGTATATTTAATGTCACATTTCTCCATTATGTATATCACCTAAATTCTTTTAAGGAGAAAACAGAAAGATGTTGGTATAAGTGAAATTAATGAGCAGGCAATATATTCTCTTCAATAAAATGCTACAAAGGGAGAATTTTTGGTTTTCATGTAACACTTGTAAGAGACTTCAAAAGTGTCACACACTCTCCTGTAATAGGGAAACACACACACACCCTCATATACAGAGGGTGGCAAAAATATCTTTCCATGTTTTAAGAAAGAAAACCATTTCCACATTTTAAGAAAACTATATCAAAATTGTTATATTCAAGTCACATTTGACATCTGCAATGACAAGAAATACAACATATAATGCACAGAATAACAAATGCAATCAGCATATATTGAGTATTATAATTGCAATAGAATTTTTTTCCTTCTTAAAAATGTGTATACATTTTGTTGGCACCCTCTGTATTTATGTGAATATATATACATTTACACACACATGTGTAAATATAATCATTTAAACCTCACAATAGGATGAAATGGTGCTGTGGTTACATGTACTTTACAGATAAGTGGACTAAGGCCCATACACGGAGGACAAGTCACTGGGAAAGGGAAGGGAGGGGAGGGAGGACGATGGATGGAGGGAAGGTAATTGGTAGGACCACACCTATGGTGCATTTTACAAGGGTACAAGTTAAATCTACTAACCGTAGAATATAAATGTCTTAACACAATAACTAAGAAAATGCGGTGAAGGCTATGTTAACCAGTTTGATGGAAGTATTTGAAATTGTATATAAAACCAGCACATTGTACCCTATAATTGCATTAATGTACACAGCTATGATTTAATAAAAAAAAAATAAATAAATAAAGTCAGTGGTTTCCAAGTGTGTGAGCTTAAGTTTAGGGCCAAGCAGTCTAACTCCTGATTCTATGCTAATTTGATTTTACACTTGGACTAAATATATATAACATACATCCAGACAAAGATATGCCATGAGACTTCACGAGCATTGTTAGAAACTTGTTCCACTATATAAATTGTCAAAGTAATGCAAATACAACCTCTTAATTTTGCCATTTACCACAGAACTAACATGTGATTCTTTTGTTCCCAGAAAATAGAATATGAATGTCTATGTGACAGTAAGACTAATATTTATACGAATCATTATAAATACCATGTTCCTTAAAATTACACACAGAATTGATACCAAGTATGTATTTTAAATTCCTCTTTTGAGATTAAAAAGAGGAATCATTTTTTATTTGCCCAAAGGGTCATAAAAAATTTCTTACAGTAGTTGATAAATTCCCCATTGATTATCAAAAATTCATGGTGGGATATTTTACACTAGGGATTTCATAACCAGGCAAGAATTTTCAAGATTTACTACACTGCAGCCTTGACACGATCGCAGAGGACCTGGATTACTCCCCTGGTTTGTGGTTGCTGAATGGTGACTACTGTTTTGCAGAAGAAAAAACTGACTCAGCACAGTGTTTATGTCCTGAAAAATTATGTGGTACACTAAAAAAGAAGGAAGAAACTCTTATGGAATATTATGTTTGAAACTTTAATCAGCCATGCTAGAAAACGAAGGCAGAAAAAAACATAATTTTTCCCTTTGCAATTCATGGTGTTAATGAACCATACACAAAGAGGTGATGACTGGGGTTGGAGGAAAGGCATCTTTGAGTATTTTAATTCCTAGCGATTATACCATCAAACTTGTCACAAAAGGTTTGCTTTGACATTTAATTTGCTTGTTTAAAATAAATACTTAACACTATTTTACATGTCATTTTTATAAATCTAACTTTTTTGGAAGTATGAACCGAGGTTGATAAATGATTTCTAAGTAGAATGCTTTTAACACAGGGTGCCGGAGAGACGGATAGAATAATGCTTAGAAGATGTAGGCATTCAGATACCAATCAAGCTTTAAGAAAATTATCATATCCTGAGTGTATAAAGATAAATGTTTTAATTTCTGATATCTTGAGGTCAGCTAAAGAAAATTCACATTTATTATATCACATTTATTTTAAGGTGATCATTCTCAAACTCTGTTTTATTGGGGTCACACTTGGACTTGGCCAAAAGGTCCGGATTCCCGTATCTTTCTTTCCTTCCTCATTGGATCCATTACAACATCTGGGAAAATTCTTAGGAAATTTCTCCTAAATATATTCTCTCCTGATACTTTCTCAGCTTAGGCACCACCACCTTTCTCTGAACTATCATCATAGTTATCTCCTGATTAATTATTTTTAAATCAATTATCTAGACTCATTCATGGATTAAAAGTCCATTTTGTGGTTATCGATAAGCAGTTTTAAAAGAATGACAAGGAGTAGAGTTGATGGTGGGAGGAGACGGCCCCGCTCCCCTTGCACCTGACTTTGTGGACCTTCGTTTCAGGTGTGGAGTGTGTGGGTGAAGCAGCTCAGCAGAGAATGCAAAGCCAGGCCAGAGGCTGAGGCCAAACACATCTCATCTCTTAGTGAGCACTTGTGGTAGGAGATGTCGGAAGACATGGCTCTGATCAGCTCCTGATCACACAGACTCTCACCGTTATCCCGTCTATGTTTCAGAGGCAGCTCTATGCTGGTAAAATGCACATTTGACTGTGTTGCCCTTCTACCCCCAAATCTTCAGGTATCTCAAGATCCCTATTGGGGCTTTCAGAACACACCCCTACTTTCCCCAGAATCTTCTCATTCTCTGTCTCAGACTCAAATGTAGTCAGGCTACTCCGTCTTCCTTTTTATCTGAGTCCCTTGATTTATTCTGATGTCTCTGCCTGAAATTACCTCCCTCCCTAAGAAACTCTCAACCTAAAGAAGTCGTATTTATCCTGAGAAACCCAGAGCTGGTGTTTGCTGCAATGCAGCAAACAACTTATTGAGCAGAACTGACACTTCCACTGCTCTGGAATAAAGCACTTTCTGTTCTACATTTTTATTCTACTACATGTGAAACCCTGGCATACTTAGCTGCTTGAACAAGGCTGACGATTTTAATAAAGTATGGTTGCTAAACGTACGTGCGGGTGTGTGAGTTGAGAGCCTGTCCGCAGTGGTATTTGGTCTCTCCATCTCTCAGAAGCGTTGCTGATGCTCCGAACCAGGCCCTGAGAACACACAGGCTTCTGGCTCAGAGGTCAACATAACTCTGAGAAAAAAAATGGATAATTTTACTTGACTACCTCCCGTTTAAAGGAAACAGCCTCTCCTGAGCCTGGAATGATAAATGCCACAGAAAGCCAGGCGACCACCTGAACCTGGCCCCAGCCGTCAGTCCGTGAGCCCTGCACTAAATCAGCTGATTCCCTGTACAGTCACTTCAACTTTATATGTTGAATGTGTTAGTTCTGTGAAGAAAATCGAAGGCGTTCACAGGAAAGTTGATGCATTTTGTGTTTTGAGAGACAAGCTAAGGAAAAACAAAAGATATTAGTGAATGTGTGTTAACCTGAAAATTGCATTTTAACTGTTTCAGATGTTGTCCTAACCAAAATAACCAACATTTTTTGGGAGGGAGGTATCCTTTTAAGCTGAAATTACTTCTGTTAAAACAAGATTATGATCTGTTGCTCTGATGTCATGTTTTCGATGACTGTTTTCTGTAAGCAGAGCCATCATTGTTCAAAGCAAGTTGGGGAGATTAAAGTTCTGAAGTCCTAAATGTGTTTTTCATGCTGATTTTTTAAAATTTAACTTATTCATAAAAAGTGCTGGCTCATAGAGATAAGTGGCATAAAACAAACAACAGTGGTTGGCCTTCTTTAATTATCAGATGTTCCCTACCCTTGTTAAAATTAAACTCAACAGTTTCGATTGTGTTTTGTAGAAATGAAACTCTAAGTTCTCCTTTAACCAATATAGCATTATGTTTCGTATCAAACATCACATAAAATACTGAGAAACACTTAAAAGTCTTACAATAAATAAAATCGGACAAAGATTTAAGAGTGTTCTTACCAGATTATTAACAAGTAGATCAGAAATATTTTTAAGATGAAATGAGTTAAACTAGGTATTCCAAATATTAATAGTACTTTTTAAAAATGAGGTGTATTAGATCTTGTCTGGGGAATATTAGAAACTAAACTAAGGGCAAGGTCTGTAAAACACGTTAAAAAGTAAGTGGGATTATTATTAATGATCTTAATCATTTATCTAAAAATCATGAGAAGTGTTTGCACATAGTACTTAGATAAAGTACTGACGTGCATGAGGAGTAAAAACAAGAAGGTTCGTACAACACACAACATCCCTGGGAAGGGAATGGCTCTTCCTTCTCTGACAGACCATTTTAAAACTCGGTTTTATTCTGTTTATAACAAATCCTTCGGTCTCTCTGCCAGCAGTGTTTTATTCCTTGCCCTGTTTTTACTGTCACTGTATCATTTTGTTATTTCTCTCTGCATTTCTGTCACCTCGATCAAACTATAAACTACAAAAAAAAAAAAAAAAAAAAAAGAGTGTGTAATTTACTCTAGATTTCTCATACCCACGGAAGCCATGAAGGACTCAACACTGTGGCTCCTTGTTAACTTTATGAATGAATGAAAATCCTTTCAAATTAACATGACACCATGGAACCACTACTTCCATAGCAAAGTTTCAAATAAAAATATTTTTAGTTGTTTAAAATTATATTTAGAAGCCATTCATATATGCAACGGATAGAGCAGAAAAATTTCCTTTGGTTCTTTATGAAGTCATCATGCTTTAGCTCCACGGCTGTTGCCTTCAGTCTGATCATTTATATAATTCACGAAATATATTAGCTATTAGTTATTTCCTTGTACCAGATACTATATATATCTAAGCTATTCAAGCCTGAAAGATTGAGTGTTTCAAATACATATCCTTCCTTACAAAAATAAAACCAAACAAAGTAAAAATAACAAAAAACACTTGCCACATATAAGAGAATATTTAAAACTTCAGGTTACAACCCCCACAACTTGAATGTTTATGTGTTTAAAAAAAGAATGCTGTTTATCACTCAGGTAGTGGTAGAGCCAGAATATAGACCTAATTCTCCTAACTCCCAGGATAGTGGCCCCCTTCCTGTGTCTATGCTTCAGAATTTGAAATAATTTTAAATTAAAATTATTTTTTATTGCCCATGTAAAAACAGTACCGGTACGCACTGCAAAGGGTAATACCACACACACACACACACACACACACACACACACACACACATGCTCAAGTACACACTCACATGTAAGTAATGGAAGGTAAGTTAATTTTCAGCAATAAAGCACTTACAAGCTCCCTCTAAAAGATAAGATAATCACTGTTAACACTTGCTACCATACTTACTGCTAATGTTTTTTTTAAAGTTTCCCATAATGGCAGACTCCAAATAATACTTAAAGATAGCCTTCTGCCGTTCTGGGAAATCTGGTGGTTACCCAGTGAAGTAGATATGAGAAGTACGAGGTTTTTTCTCCCAGGAAAATGTCAGAGTCTTTCTCCCAAAACTAAAATGAATGGTGCTGGTGTATAAACAACTTCTCTGTTAGTGACACTAGATTAGTGGTTCTTCTGCATGTATTTGGTACGTCCTGTGACTTCCCAGGGCCTTGACTTCACCACATTGACCATCAAGCCTGTGATTTGCTAGTAGATTTATTTTTCTTTGGTGAGCAGCCGTAGTCTTCTCCTGATTTTAAGTTTTACACTTGCTTGGAAATACGGGAGGAAAAGCAATACTTCAGGACCAAAGCAAACGCCAGGTTAGGGGATACAGTGTTAAGTGGAAAGTGTTATCTCTGCAGTTTACTGATGAGGAGGAAATAAATTCATAAAACACGACACGCAGAAAAAAAAAATTCAAATTATGATGGAAGCTAACAAGACCTATCCCAAAGGTGTCTGTTGGATCAAAGGAAAATCCAATCACCAGTGTTTCAGAGCCAGAGAGGAGTTTGTGAGCCCAACTATTCCAACCACCTCACTTGGCAGGTTGGATCAAAACACTGAAACCCTAAGGGGTCTACATTATTGTTTAAGGTCACAGTATGTTCTGCTCTGATACCAGCAGTGGTACCCAGGTCTGTCAACTTCCAAATGACGATTATTCAACTCTCTTTCATGGCACAGTGCTTCCTACTAAACAATAGCCATTTAACTGTAAATATTCACAGATATTATTTTCACACTACAAATAAGTCAGCCCTAAACTATCAGAAGAGTTGCATTTATGGACTAATTTGGGCTATGTTATAGACATGTTCACACATACCATCTTATTTTATTTCTACAAACACACACAAAAAAGGAAATAAGAATTATCCTTCATATTACATAAGAAAAAAATAGGGTCTTAGCAAAGTTAATAAAATAATTAAGATTAGATGTACATTAAATGAAAGAGTTAAGACTTGAACACCTGATTTAAATTTTTATATCATTTGATTAAGGTTTTAGCTCCCTTGAGAGAAAAGGTCATAGGCTCAGTTATCTATTTTGAAAAGATGTTGAGATATTTTTGAAGCACACTGAGAAACTTGATGAAAGAAAGAAGTTCTTTCTCTCCGGTCAATGGGGCCCACACTGGAGAAGCTGTTCAACATTATAACTTCAGCTCAGTGTGCTGAAGTTTTTCTTTCTTTGATTTTTTAAAAAGTTATTGTTTTGCTCTGTTAGCGTCTACTCTGAAGAGTGGCAGGCACGACCTCAGATTGTGTAACGGCGTTTCCTCTACTGTCTTCGCTGGTATCATCAACTTCAAAACGTCTCCTAGCTAAGAACATTTCTCCCTGGTCTTCGTGAGTTACAGTAAACATTCAGCAGAAATATTCCACTTCACACAACATTTCACTCCAACTTTACTCCCAATTGTGAACGGTAACATTGGGCTGAAGTCCAGGAAGCTCTTTCATGGTTTCCTTCACCAACTTCATGGGTAATTGAGGAAGTCGCCCCAACACCCTCTTCTGTGTTAAAATGGATTTTGTTAAACTGAGCATGGCTGCCGCAGAGGAACCAATGGAGGCTGGTTTGCATTCTTCAAGATTGTTTATGACTTTTCTGTCATCGGAGTGTATTGCCCTTTACAAGTGCTTTGCTCTAGATTCCTGCCATTGCACGTCCAAGGTGGTGTGAGTTCCAGGACTCCTGCCCTGGCCACCTTCCTGGGCTCAGCGCTGGCCCTCCCCTGTGTATCCAGCATGCCCCCCCCCCCATTATCTCTATTTTCAGACTGTTTTCAATATTACCACCCCTGCAACCAATCTGTTACCTCAAAATAATTATAAAATTCCAATTTGACTTGTCCACGCCTCTACACAGTGGGTCTACACACTCCTCTCAAAATTAACCTATCTCCTCACTGAGACACCTTGGACCCTGTATTAACTCTCGTAGATAAAATCCTTTCACATGAGCAGCGTCACAAGTAGAACAGAAAGGGCTGTCCTTCACATCACAACCCATATTTCACTTGCAGTTTTCAGCTAAATTTAAAAATAATAAGTAATCACAATGAAATATAATTCTGAATTCTACATAAACATGAATTTTATGATAAAAATTAACAGATAAATCACAAACTTATTTAATAAAAATAATAAAAATATCATACAAAAAATATGAAGAAAATATTAAGCAAAGCTGGAAATATTTGTGGGAAATATTACATAAAATTATGACCATTCCTAAAATGCCAAGTGTTTGTTTAAATTAAGACCAATTTTTTTAAAAAAATAATACTCCTGCCCAGTTCCTGGCTCTCTGTCTTAAACTTGGCTATTTGCTATTTGAAGAAAGGAAAACATGTTATGTGGGAGAGTGGAAGGATAAAGAATTAACAAGTTTAATTCTTTGTGAACCTGTACAAAATAAAAGGCATTTTTTTTCTCTCCCAGTGAAGAGTTTATTTTGTTATAAAAGAGCTAGCATTCTTAGAAGGTCAGGGGTATGATTTAAAGTTTGCCATAAATTACCCACCAGTGGTGAATAAAAAATTGATTGAGTTATAAAAATGCATTGTACCAGTCAAGGAAAGTCAATCCCCCTATTTTTTTTCCTTTTGTGTAACCATCATCCCTCCTTTCAGGAATGTAGATCATCCTAAAGTAATACATCTTCACCACATCCTGGAGGCACATGTTTATTCACTGCATTTATGTTTAATTTTACATACTCAGACATTCCTACCTAACCTGCACAGCTGGTATGTGTCTCTGCATGTCACGTGCTCAAATATTTTATTCAATTTAGTTTCATTCAATTATTTGGGGTCAATTATATAAATGTGAGAAAAGTTTGCCCTTGTTTGTATCAGACGATGACAATTTGTATTTCTAATCAATGAATTTCTGTTTTAGCCATGGCTGTTAGAAAATAAATGCAATAATGATCTCAAACAAGAGATGATCAGTATCACTCATTATTAGTTTAGCTTTAATGCTTTCTGCTCTCCTTTACCCTACATATTCCATCTGATGACTTATAGAAACACTATGGCATTCAAATAGGCTTGTTATTATTGAATCCACTGTATAGTAGAAATAATGATGTTTGTTTGCTATTACATTTGTTGTAACTGTTAACAACCTAGGTTTTCTGAACTCCCATCTTCAGGACATTTCACTATTCTAGTCTCTACACTTCTGTATTTTCTTCTATGGGTTTAAAGTATCTTTATTCATAAAGGACTTCTCATATTGATACAGGACTCATATCAACTCAGCTCAGGGGAGCTGAGGGGCGGACCGGCTGCCTCCACCTTGGCGGGCAGAGGAACCAGCAGGCTGGAGGGTGGGCAGGGGGCTCCACAGGAGGCTCCAGTAGCCGGAGGGGCCCTTCAACTGCTGGGGAGACACCAGCATCTTAGCTTTCCCTCCCCTTGCACTTAGGCAGGGAAACCCCCATTTCCTAGGCCTGGTCAATTTCATGTAAGTTTCCTAGGCCTGGGAATGAAAGGGATTGTAGCCGAACATTCACAAACCAGATACAACCCAGACACTTCTCAGACACAAGACACGCTAAATGTAACCACAGAGGGTCCCAGAAATGCTAAATGTAACTACAGAGGGTCCCAGACACGCTAAATGTAACTACAGAGGGTCCCAGACATGCTGAATGTACCTACAGGGGGTCCCAGACACGCTGAATGTAATTACAGAGGGTCCCAGACACGCTGAATGTACCTACAGAGTGTCCCAGACACGCTGAATGTAACTACAGAGGGTCCCAGACAGGCTAAATGCAACTACAGAGGGTCCCAGACATGCTGAATGTACCTACAGGGGGTCCCAGACAGGCTGAATGTAATTACAGAGGGTCCCAGACACGCTGAATGTACCTACAGAGTGTCCCAGACACGCTGAATGCAACTACAGAGGGTCCCAGACAGGCTAAATGTAACTACCAAGCCCTGCTAAATGTAACCGCAGAGGGTCCCAGAAATGCTAAATGTAACTACAGAGGGTCCCAGACACGCTAAATGTAACTACAGAGGGTCCCAGACACGCTAAATGTAACTACAGAGGGTCCCAGACAGGCTAAATGCAACTACAGAGGGTCCCAGACACGCTGAATGTAACTACAGAGGGTCCCAGACAGGCTAAATGTAACTACCAAGCCCTGCTAAATGTAACCGCAGAGGGTCCCAGATGCGCTAAATGTAAACACAGAGGGTCCCAGACACACTAAATGTAACTACAGAGTCCCAGACATGCTAAATGTACCTACAGAGGGTCCCAGACACGCTGAATGTAACTACAGGGGGCCCCATGTGACTATGTATAGTCCTAGAGAAAGAGCTGGGAGCCAGCGAGACAGAGAGAGAGAGACCCCGCTTTCCCAACTTGGGAGCTTTGGTGTTTCTGTATTCTTTTCTGTAAATAAATCCTGTCTTACCACTGATCTGTGGTCCATGGATTCATTCTTTGGATCACAGAGACCAAGAACCTACTGAAGACGAAATTCCAGTATCAATATGTATAAATTTTGGATGTCAGTGTTGTATAAATTCTAAGACAACAGACACATGAATAAAATCAAACTTTCCTCAAACTCCACATTCATTAATTCAATAAATAAATATTTATATCTTACTGTGTCCATTTTTCTTGGTAACTATATTCTTTAAAATATTTGTTTATGAACTATTTTTATTTATAATTGACACGTGACAACTGTACATATTTATGGGACACAGGGTGGTATTTCAATGCATACGCACACATTGTATAATGATCAAATCAGGGTGATTACCATCCTTTAAACATTTATCGTATCTTTGATAACATTCAAAATCTTTTTATCTAAGTATTTTGAAATAGGCACTGTATTGTTATTTTCTAAAGCCACCTTCCGGTGTACGTGAACTAAGGGGATTGTGCTTCCAGTCTAAGATAAGGGCAACTTTGCCCCCACTGTGTCAATCTTGGTGCTGGATCCTAAAGATACAGCCTAAATGTGTCAATCTTGTTGTTAGACTCCAAAGATCTGGGCTAAATCTTTCAACCTTAGTGCTAGACCCTAAAGATCCAGGGTAATGAATCGGACCTGGTGGGGGTCCTTGTTGCCTCTGGTGCAGACTAGTGAGCCTCACACCTTGATGCACGTGGGCACCAGGCAGGAACTTTGTCAACTGCACCTTCCACCTTGGCAGGCCTTGCACAGGTTCTGAGACAAGTGCCGGCTAAGCCCACTGCGGGTAGTCCTGGACCTCGCTGAGTGGCAAGTTTTACTTTCAAAAATATGCGTATATGTAAATGGCTTTTAATTGATCATGCATTGCCGTTCATATTTCTTAAGAGAAGGTGTGCACCAAGAGGCAATTAGGTGGGAAGGACTCAAGGAAAGGAATACCTGCAGGGCAGGGAGGGCAGGATGTTGGTTAAGAAATGAAAAAGGAGTAAATAAAAAAAGGGGGGGTTAGGTTAGAGGGAAGATAAGGAGCAGACAGAGAAGAGGGAAGTAGAAACAGGAGTAAATAAACAAAATTAAATTCAACCTCTGACCAGTCGCCAGAACTGACCCCAGAAAGAGTTCTGGGCTCTTAGTTGATTTCTGAATCTCTCAAATCTGATTCAAAATTTCCAGTTTCTCTGTTAAATTAAGGCACGGAGAGGCATTTGGTGGTCATAAAGTATCTGTGGCTAATTGCAAGGAGTAATGATCACTGCCCTGGAGTCCACCATATGTCTCCCAGGACAGTGTAGGACCAAACTTACTCATCACAGAGAGATGAGGTTTCTCCTTTATGGGAAACCAGCATTGAAGCACCCTGGACGGTTCCCACAGCCCAGCCAGAGGGTGGGAAGGATTCCTACTAAGGTGGGTAAGAAGCAAACAGGGAAAATGAAATGAAAATTCATTCTCTACCATCTCTCAGCATATTAATAGGGAGTGTATGAATAGTTTTATAGAAATATTCTCTGTTTTTTAGCTTGTGAAATTCTTGAGTTCAGATAGTAGAAATATTGAGTATACTTTTTTTGTAAATACACACAGGAGTAGATTATCCAAAAAATTTAAATAACTACAGAAAGAACTAAAAGCACTTTAAAGATTGTTCTGCAAAATTCCAAAAAATTTTCACCACTAAACAAATACATTATTTAATACAAGACACACAATTAGGACAGTTTCACTACACAAAGTACAAAGATAACTCAAGAAAGGATTCAAATGGTACTTTAAACAGATTGCATGAAGATTCCTTTTTAAACCTGTTTTCTTTTACCTATGTTGATATATAAAGGGCAAGTAGTCTTTCAAACTCTAAATTATTGAAAATTTACAGGACACCTTTAGATAAAGAAGTACACACAGTGGGGTAAACCGAGGCAAGGATTTTGTAGGGGCAGTTTTATCACTGTCTGCTGTCTGTGAATAGGTAAATTATGAGAAATACAACAGGTACAAATAATCTAGTTTCCAAATTAAAAAACTAAATATAGAAAGGCAAAGATCTGCATCCCATATAACCTACATTACATAGACTCTGACTCGGCTCTTAGAATCTATATGGAGCGACGGTTTTCCCGTGCAGCACACGGTTGATTTTATTTATATATTTTTCTTTCTCTCTCCCTCCCTTCTTCGTCTCTCTCTCTCTCTCTCTCCTCCCGAGTCTCTTTCTCTGTCCTCTTTATCATCTATTTTTATCTATGTATATATCTATTTCTCAATCTCTGTATCTATGACACTTAACACATCAGATAATCCAAAAATAAAATTTAGGAAATAGTATCAATCGGACAATTTCTCTCATGCTTTCCAGCTTTTATGTAACTTAATGAAGTTTCCAGTGTTATCATTAGCCTTCTTTATGTGATATTTAAAAAGATTATTTAAGGCATGTTAGGCTTGATACAGTAGCATTTTGACTTTCCCATAAATTGTGTAAAGTTTAAAAGTGCTCCACCATGCAGCTACGGTAGGTTGGGCATGAGCTGCGGATTCAGTTGAATGTTGTTCACCACCTTTTAAAGGCGACGATCTGTCAGCCCTTCAGCTAATTCTTCAAGGCATGTAGCCATTTGCTGTGTTGTGGTTGGGGTACAGAAGACTGTCAGGTAGTTCAAGACACTTCCTACTTTAAATTAATCAATAGTATCTTCTTAAAATGTATTGTGTGTGATATTTAAAGATGACTAATCTTCTTAGAGCGATCCTGTAATATAGCAAAGACTTCAAGTAAAATTCTGAGTTTGAATAGCTTCATTCAGTTTTGAATTCTCTCAAACTTTCTATAAATTTATCTGTATTATTTGAAATGATAGAGCTGACCATAGATAAATATTTTAAATTTCCTGTGCATCCTCGGAGACTTTGTGTAACCCCCACACAGCACAGGTGGCTGTTTAGGAAGGACTGTAGGAGTTTATTTCTGTAACCAGGCACTGCTCTTGAGTGGCCCATGGTTGGCACTCGTTAAGATTTTATATGAATAAAGTAATACAATCCGTTATTAAGGCCTTTGATAAAACAATTTAACATTTAACTACTAACATTTTGTGTATGTTTACAAGAATAATATGAAATCAATGCTTTTGTGTTTATAGAATGTTATTTAACATGGAAACTGGGTGGAAGATGAATTTTAAGAAACCATTTCCAGAGGTGCCTCAATACCCTGACATTATAAGTACTGGCACTAAGGACTATTTCAATGTTTTACAATTTCAAACTCTTTCATTTTATTTTCCATCTACACACATCATTACTATTGATGTCAGAAGAGCAGCATTAGTCAAAGGATATTTGGAATTTTCCTTTTATTCATTAATAAAGCAAGAAGCCTTATGACTATACTTTTTTTTTGTTTAACAATACCAAAGAGACAGAACTTAACAGAAGAATGAAATAAATTATCCCAGAGAAGAAAAAGGACTATTGGAGGTTGAATTATATATGTAATCAATATTTTGTGCAGATCATGGTCTGGGCCCACCCCAGTGACAAGAAGTCTCACAGGAAACCCCAATTTCCTGCAGCTATAGAGTGAGAATCCAGTTTCCTGCAGCTATAGAGTGAGAATTCAATTTCCTCCGGTCCTTCAAGACACAGGTCTCACACGCAGGACTGAATGCCACGTCCTCTAATGCTCCCTTCTGCTTTCCTTCTCATGCAGGTGGGAGATTGACCTCACTGACACACCAAAGACCACTTAGTCAAAACCTCGCCCCTCTTTAGCTGTATGACAAAATCATTAATATCTCAAGTACTTTGTCATCATTGTTATCCTCCTTACCAGAGAGAACTGCAGGACAAGAAGTGAATTTTTTTTTTTGCAGTTTTTGGCCAGGGCTGGGTTTGACCCTGCCACCTCTGGTATATGGGGCCAACACCCTACTCCTTTGAGCCACAGGTGCTACCCAGAAGTGAAATATTTTTAACCTGAGCTAATGATTGATTTCCCTTACTTCCCCACCTTAGCCAGGCTTTCTTCTTTGCAATATGGCATTTGCCTACCAAGGAACCCTGTATTAGGTATTCTGAGGGTTGCACATGTAAAAAAATAGATCATAGTGCATTTAATACTGTTACTTGAATTATAGTTTTAGACTTTTATGTTAGGAAAGACACATTTTACTCTTAGGCTTATTTTTCAGTTATTTGGGCATCTATGGACATGAGATTTAGATTTTGCAAATCAGCTGAACATAGAGTCACTCATTAGGGAATCAGGATTACACTTCATGTTCTTATCATTATGTTTGTTTTGTTTTTTACTTTAAGCATTGTGTAATGATATTGATAGGCGCCTCTCTCTGTGTAATATTACATGGAAATCATCATTTAAGATAATTAATTAATTAACTTATGATACAAATAGCCTCTGAGAGAGTAATCTCTTGTAGTAAAGAAGTTGCCTGACGATGTGTCTATGTACACATTTGCAAATGTATAACACTGTCACTTTTCACAGGCTTATTATGAAATATGTTGCATGTGATATTAAAAATAACATTCTCCCAAACTATACTACAGAGGACAGCAATGCTGCTCAGATGCCCCCTGCCTCCTTTCCCAGGACAACCATGGGCAGCAAGAGACTCCCATTTGAATATTACAATGTATTCTGTGCACTGGTAAAGAAGACAGCCTATTATTTCTCTAAAGTCCTTTCAAAATAAGGAGGAGGTCAAGTTCAAAACCTAATTTATGTTGAATAAAGATGTTATCTAAACATAAGATTTAGTTCTTAGAGATCCACTTGAGCTAATATCTGGGTGAGCATAATTCTTAATGTGTCACAGCACTAATTACAACCCAAGACGGGCAGAGTAGGTATAATTTAACTCTCCATCAACAAAATTGTTATCTAATAGGAAAAGAGAGAAAAAATAAATAAATTTGAAACCCAGGCTATCTATAGAATGAGCAACAAGCCATCCAGATCTATAGCTTTTCAGATACACACAAAACACAGCTACAGGAAGGAGACAGATTTGAGATTCTTTAAAAGTTATTAGTAATATTTTGAATAATGTTAACCAGTTTAGCCTGGATAAAAAATTATTTCAAGCAAGAATGAGGTTTGATTGAATTTTAAGGCAAAAATCTTTCTGGAGCTTCTAGAGTGGAGGGTTTACACGTGAAATAACAAATGACCACACACGTTGGGGAAAGGAGGCTCCTCCGGGCAGTGATGAGCCGGAGTCCAGGAGAAGGACCAAGGACAGGGGGAAGGGTGGACATCAAGGTTCCTGACATGTCATCAAAGATCTTTTGTCCACAGTGAAGTGGTTTATTTGTTGATAATCAACAATTTTTAATATTGCTTTTACAAAGGTTGTTAAACATCTAAGATGGTTAAAAGGTAGCACAAATATACAGAGGGTGCCAAAAAATGTATACACATTTTAAGAAAGGAAAAAGAAGCTGCATTAAAATTGTAATACTCAAAATATACTGATAAAAAAATGAATACACGTCACAATGGACTTCTACAATTACAAGAAGCACTCAGAGTGGTCACCACTGCGTCCACATACTTCTTATTGCTACAAACTAGGGCTTCAGCAAAGTCGACCAAATGTCCCTGTGCAGCCGCTTCAATTTCTTCCTGAAGTACCACCAGTGCAGCTGGTCTTCTGGGCAACACCACAGCCTTGAAGGGCCCCCATGCTCACGCCCCCATTGTCACATTTGCACAATGTTCTCAAAAGCCATCTACCCCTCAAAAGGGTCTTGCCCTCAAACAATGACAACTGTGCTGCCACCATTTTCTTTGACTGCCCTTCCTGTCACATGGTGACACTAGGATTATTTGTGTAATGTTATCTTTGGGGTGAGCATCATTCTACGCATTGCTACCTTAATTCAATTCAACTTCAAAAAATAGTACATAGATAACATCTCTTAAAATATGAATACATTTTTAACACCCTGGGATATATCACAAAAAGGGGAAGGATAGTACCATTAAAAAATAATAATAATGTCTATAGGATGAATACTCAGACATGAATTTTAAAAAATCTCTTCTGGTTTGGAGCCCGTAGCTCAGTGATTAGGGTACCGGCCACATGCACCAGGGCTGGCGGGTTTGACAACAACAACAACAAAATAGCCAGGTGTTGTGATGGGCACCTGCAATCCCAGCTACTTGGGAGGCTGAGGCAAGAGAATCATTTAAGCCCAAGAGTTTGAGGTTGCTGTGAGCCGTGACGCCATGCACTCTACAGAGGGTGACATAGTGAGACTCTGTCTCAAAAAAAAAAAAAAAATCTTTTATTATTAATGTATTGCCACCTAATCTTAGATGGTTATCTCAAATACCCTATATCTAAATTACTTTTTATTATATCTTCTACCTGTCAATTACACGTTGGCATCTTCGAAATAAAGTAAACTTAGTTTTTGAGGAAAAACAGATGACCTGAGCTGTTTTCCTCCGCGCTCCTTACTATGCTGGGCACAATTCCTTGATTTTAAGCTTCACGTTTCTATTAAGGAGCCTTTTAAACAGCTCTAACTTGCAGCTAATTTTGGCACCTGGCGAATTTTGTTCATTATTAATGTTGCCAGACACAGCAGCTCATTTTCTGGCTCACTAGTTTGAAGGATATTTTCTTAGGAGTGTCCTAATTAATAAAATGAGGGAAATGGAGTCACACGCCTCTTGGCAAGAAGTGATGGTTTTTATTCACATGCATTACAGAAGCTATAAAGTTTTTACTCACAAGCATGACTTTTGCTCATTTTTTTTCCCATTTGGAATGGTAATTCTTAAATATGAATTGATCTTTGCCACAACTTCCAACAATTCATTAATAACCAAGTGTCAGTGTCCTTCTATTGCTTCCTATAGTAAAAACACACACGTTTTAGTCCCTAAGTACTGACATATTGAGAAAGCTCCCAGGAATGTCCACTATTAATTATTGTAGAACACAACAAATGATCACTACTCAAATGGATAACAACTGTGATAAAATGAAACACAAGCAAATTCTCCAAGTGGTATTAAAAACAAAGATAATTTCTCTGCATGCTTTGTTTGAAAAAATAGACACTTTCTACATTTTTCTTATAAAATCCAATATTTTTCTTGGAAAATCAGAAGATCTTGAGCTAAACTCTGGTACACACACTAACCTGGAACATTCTGACTTCCTCTTTTTTTTTTTTTTTTTGAAAATGATAACAATGTGGGAAAAAATAAAGCAATTACTTACTTCTTGGTAAGTCAATAACTTACTTCTTGGGAAGTAACTGGGTAAGTCAATAATATAGTTGTAAACTGCAGGATCAGTCACTATTTAGTTCTTATTAAATAATATTTAAAAGGTATTTAAAAGAATCAAAACATGTAAAATATAATGAGACTCCTGGAGTTCTAGTCCTGAGAGTATTCTACCATTTACAATTGCTCAAGCCTTAGTTACGACATTCTTTAGCTGAAAAGATCTAATTTTTATATCGCAAGTTTGTAGAGAAAGAACTCTTCTTGAAAGTTAAGCTCATAAAATTTTGAATTTATAGAACTCAATAGATTTCTTCTCACTTTTATTATCATCTTTAAAAATGGAATGTCTTTTAAGGGATAATATAGCAGAGATGACGATAGGTTAGAACAGAAACTAGTTACAAAAAAATTCCAGGTGTTCACATGCCCAGTAGCCTCTACCCTTCAATACATTTTTAGGTAGGAAAGCCCTGAGTTTATGTAAAGCTAATGTTTTACAAATTGTTCCATAAGGCACATTGTACAAATTCTGAGTTACACACTAAAATACTGTAAGTTAAAAAAAAAAGAAAAAATACTAATGTGAACAAAGAGATTGGTGGAGCAGAGAGCCTCAAGTTTTACTTGGTGAGATGGTGGTTAACATGCAGACATAGTCACCAAATCTAGAATCCATTACTCTGTAAGACAGAGTAAGACAATTTCCTCATTTACTACAGCAAGGGTTTGCCTCCTCTAAGACTGGGCCACCTAAGGTTTCAGCGACAATGCTGAGTGGATGGGCCCCGGTTCTAACAGAGAGGATGTGACGACGGCCTCTCATCTCAGATAAGCGGGGACGTTGTGAGGGCAAGGCTAGACGCAGTGTTAGATGATGGGAAAGTGTGCAGGAGGACTGAGCTGTCTTTCTGCCCTTTCTTTCCTTCCTTTCTTACTTGCTGCCTGCCTGCCGCCTGTAGCTCATGTTTATAGAATATATAAAAGTCAGACATTTCCTAGCAACTGAGACCACAAATGGAAGAATGCACACAGTTTCCCTCTTGTGTTCTAGTTGGGAAGATAGATAACAAAGAAATAAAGTTGTGTTGCAAAAACAAAGGGGGAGGAGATGGTGACAGCTGGTGACAGTGGTGGCAGGGGGTGTTTGGACAGTCAAGGAAGACTTTACAGAGGATGTGATATAGAAGGTAATTTCAATGCTTCCCCCAAATGAGGGACAAACCCACTTGAAGGTGTGTGAGAAAGAAAGGTTTCAGAGAAAATGATGAGCCAGGACATTGTCCTTGAAGTTCCAGATCTCCTGATTTGGGGACACTGGCAAGTTGATGGTGTTTTGTGCACAATGTGGTGAGAAGTTGCTGGGGGATGGTGAAAGACTCCAGTTTTGGAGGAAGGGAGTGAGAGTGTGGCTGGGTCACCAGTTAAGAAACTATTGTAGGATTCCCAGCAGGACGTGACACTGGCCTAGACCAGGTGGCAGCAGCAGCAGGAGAAATCATGAGCTGCAGGATCTGTCTCGAAGGCGACATCTACAGCAACTGCTGATGAACTAACTAATGGTGTGAGGCTAAGGAGACAAAGGAGACCACCTCCTTGTATGGTAACATGTAATTTTCCTTATGCATATTAATCATGACAAATAAAGTAAGATATTTGTGTGTGCCTGTGGATGTATATGCACATAATATTAAGCACAGTTATCTGAGATATCTGGATTCCCCGAATTTCTACAGTACGGTGAACTCAGTGGTGCCTCCCTAAACACAAGCCTTTTTGGGCACAGCTTCTTACTGCAATCTAAATTTTGGGTTATGTACACAGGCAGCACTCGAGTAGGAATGTCACCAACAATAGCTGGCTCTAGTAGGTAGCATTTGGCTCTAGTAGGATTTGTATTTATTGTGCATATGAAAAATACACAATGATATTCATACCCACATATTTACACCTATATTGATGTGTACCTAGGGATATATACATATATTCATGACCATATATGTGCAGTCCAAAGTCCAGCAAAACTAGTTTTCACTTCTTAGACCTCTGATTGAATTGTAGAAGTCCTTTTGTATTAAAAACCATAAAATAAATATGCGTTGAATTGAGATTATCAGCGTTTTCTGTGGCACATATTCTTATACAATAATTCTCATTTTAGTTCATCTGAGACCTTTCTTTTTCAGAAAATAGCAGTCACCTGCTACCAGAAAGAAAAGATGCTAACTGGTCAACAATTTCAAAATTTTTCTCAAAGTTTTCAAGGTTTTTTTTCCCACACTACTTAATGTTGTTACCTATACAGGCAAAAGAACTCCCCACCTTGTCATGTATGCCTGTGTGGATAGTGCACTCATGAAGTGCCAGGAAACACACACCCTGAGGTCCAAATGAGGCTGTGCACTTGATGAGGTCTCCACCTGCCCAGGTGGCACAGCTGCTCCTCCCCCTGCACTGCTCACACCGCACACCTGAGCTGATTGACGATCGTAGCCCCAAAACCCCCAACAGACCTCCAATCTGCTGGACAGGTATAAGAATGACAAATTAAGAACCGAAGCCCCACAGAGTACAGAGAAAAAACAGGTGAGCTGGTTTAGTGGACATCATTGGAGTTGGGTTGCCATAGGAATGATCAAAAAACATTCCAAGGTTGTAGTGAGATGATATTAATCTGAGGCAGGAAACTGGCACCGGCAGGAAACTGGGTGCTAAACCACAACAAGAAGGAAGAAGCTGCAGGAGAAATGCCGGGAGGGGCTCAGGTGCGAGCCGAGTGCCCGAAATCTGTCACAGAACCGTGAAGCAACACTGCGGGCAGGGACCTTACAGAGTCTGCTTAGCCCGTGAAGGGGAACATGGTCTTTAATTTTTAGAATAAGGGACATGCTCAGTGTGACTTTGTCAAATCAAAATCTCATTCACGGGTGGTCTGGGGCCCAGGAATCTGAAAACCAACAGGCTGGCCAATGTGAATTACAGATAAGGGAGAGAAAGTTCCAGACAGACAGTGTCAGACAGGACATGCGGGAGAAGTGAAAACCACAGGCTGTAAAATCAAAGAAGATGAACACAGCTCCTAAGACAGACGTGTGTAGGGCACTCACGGGAGAAAGGACAGTGTGGGACTGGAGTAAGGCAAAGACCGGGTGTCAGAACTTTAGTAGGAGCTAGGGGAGCAAGGCCGGAGCAGAGGGCAGGCCACAGGGCCAGTGAGCTGACACGGAGTCAGAAGGCTGCAGGCACCAGGCCTGTCTCTGCCCACACACGCACGGCCTCCTCCTCCATTCAGTCAGAGGCCCATCTGACTCTCATGCACAGACAGGCTCCAGAATAAAAAGTCGCTCCCGCTGGGACCTGCTACCTCCTTATGAGTCACTTTTTACCTTGCAATGATTTTGATCATGCCCTGAAATCTTACTTCCTCATTTACCTGCCCCTGACCGGAACCATTTCAGAAATTCCGGAGCCTTACGTTTTCACTTTGGCCCTTCACAGGGACCTGGGAGTTGAAGCTCTTTATTTCATTGTCATTTCCTCATCAAATATATTTGCCTCCTGTCTGTTCACAATGTTCTTTGTTTATTCACATGTTTACAAGGCTTTTCTCTGAGTTCAATCAGTTTTAAAATTCAGATTTCTATACACTCAATTAATGATGCATCAACCTCTGATCCCCCCACCCAGTTGAGAAAAAGTGGGTCGTGAGGTGCTGGGTTCCCAGGGATCTTCTTTATTTATGGATTGCGCTCAGTTGGTATTGTTCGAGGGTTATTTTTCATGGCTATCACTGTTTTATAAAAAGTATTTGCCTAATTATAATGAATACCTGTATAATGAATCACCTTTATTTTTAAGACCTATTTCAAAAAGAATGCATTCCACCCTTTCTTCAAGGAATTTTAGGTTTCAAGTACTTCTCAACTTGTCAACTCGGCATACTTTCCTCTATCTTTTTGTTTTTTTTTTTTTTTTTTTTTTTTTCTTTTTTTTTTGTCAGCCAACCGCAAAAACTCAAACTCCGGGGTTCAATCAATCTTCCCGGCTCAGCCTCCTTGCTAGCTGGGACTCCAGGCTCTTGCCACAGCCCCTGGCTTGAATGGAGATGAGATCTTACCCTTGGTCAGGCTGGTCTTGAATTCCTGAGTTCAAGGGGTTCTCCTGCCTCCGCCTTCCAGAGTGCTGGGATTAGGGGCGTGAGCCTCTGCTCCCCGCCTTCCTGTCTGTCTTTTAAATTGTACTAGTTCATATTTCAACACTCACGTTTTAGTCATTCAACAAATTATTGAAAGGAACTAAAAAAGCCCCCCAAATTCTTCATGAAGATAATGAAGAATTAAAACTAATAAGATCAATGATGGAATCACAATTCCTTTTCTACTGCTGAGTTTTCTTTCTTTTCTTTCTTTCTTTTTTTCTTTTTTTGCAGTTTTTGGCTGGGGCTGGATTTGAACCCACCACCTGCAGTATACAGGGCCGGTGCCCTACTCCTTTGAGCCACAGGCGCCCCCCTGAGTTTTCTTTTCGTAGTTGATAAAAGTTTACCAAACCCATAATTCATCAGCTGTCTTTTCACCATAACTGCAAACCAAACAGTTCGATTATGTGAGAAAATAAACAAAAACGGAAGCACACTAACATACAGTCATACCACCGTTTAACGAATAATGAAGGAGATTTGGCCCAAGATAGCAACTATAAACTTGCTAAACAATACTCTTAGAATGTGCTAAGTAACTATCAAGAACCAAGTAAAATTAATTCACACCTACTATAGCACCGGACAGTAGTAATGTTCATAATCCTTATATAACAAAGTTGGTCACACAAAGCTAATAAACGTGAAAAGTATTTTCTGTGTGAATATTAAATGTAATAAAATTGCCATTCATCCCCACCCACCCCCAATAAAACTGTCGTGAATCCCATTGTTATGAGGAGACCACTTTTCTTTTAATGACAAAATAATTTTCTATCACAGGGGAAATGTCAATTTTAATACCACACAGAAAAGAATATCACAGACAACTATTCGTTTGAATGGTTAATGTACTTAATTAAACTTAAATATTTAACTTTAAAGCATTTCTGTCCATTCTCTACCCCTAAGTAAAACATCTCGGAAGACATTTCAATCTCTAGCAACAGAAACAACGCTCACCTTATTACAAAATTGTGACTGTCGATCTCCTTTCCACATTCGCTGTCGAGAAGAATGCCTGAGTTCCCAACAACCGCGCAGGTCTTGAACCTGCGGTTTTTCATGGGTGAGACCTCGGGCAGGAGGCTGTGCAGGTTGTGAGAGATGTTCAGTGTCCGGCGTCTGTCCAGCACGTAGTGGATGATGTCTCCAGGCTTGAAGCTGCTCTTCACCACCGAGACATCTCTCTCTGCGTCTAGGAATCGAAGTATGTTCTTCCTATATTTGAAAAGCAAGCGAAGCTTTACATCAAGGACAGAATATCCAAGAACTGGTGACATCATTACAAAGTGACAGATGATGAAATATACATTAGAAAACTATGAATCTTTAATCATCTGGTGGTAACTAAACCCGTGAGTTAAGCCGTTTCTATAGAAAACAAATTGTCTTAAAAAATCATTCGTGGAGTTTCTTAATGATTTTGTAAATGGAGAAAGCACATATATCCTTTGTAGAGTGATACAAATACTTCAATTTTCAGAGTACATAGAAAAATGAGTTTATTAAATAAAATACAGTTGCAAAGACCAGACTTTGACTACCCACTGACTCTGGTGGGTTCAGTTTTTTGTAGTCATATATTATATTTTCTTTAAATACTGGCTACTTAAGGTGGATTGAAAGTGCGTGAAATTATTTTAAATTATACCATACTGAATGTTGTTAAAAAGATTGAACTCCCCATTAAACCTATGCACACAACTACATAATGTGTATTATTATAATAATTTGAAGAAGAACTAAAACCATCGCACTAAGTGTGTATGAAAGTTTTCTGCCAAGCTCAAGAGTCCAGGAGTTAATATGGATACATCAGAGGAAAAAATGAATATATAGAACATTGGGCTGTGTGTGGCAGGATTACTGGATTGTTCCTCCATTCCCTTTCTTTATTTCTTCCTTCTATTATTAAAACAGTCTAAGTTTTATTGGGCACATGGACCACTGGAGTATTTGGAAGTTTCTGAACCCAGGCACGGCTGGACTGGGTCATGCTGATTAGTTATTGTACAGGGGACAGGAGTGGAACATGTGATCTTATGTGAGAAAGAAAGGAACCTCCAACATTTCGGCGACTGTATGTAAGGTTTCCTTTTTTGTGGAAGCTTAGTCTATCTCATATCTAACAGACATAAGTGGGATGTCACATAAACCTGAGGTCTCTCTACGTGTTAAGTCGTTAGATGGAGGAGGACAAAGTGACCCTCGGTGGGTCATGAAGAGCACCTTCTGGGCACAGTGACTCCCACAGGTCATCCTGTCCGTCTGGGACACCAGGCAAGAAGACAGCTTGAGGTCAGGAGTCCAAGAAAGACGTAAGCGACGTACAGAGACCTGCCCTCTACCAAAAGTAGAAAACTCAGCTGGGGTCGTGGTGCACACTCACAGTCCCTGCGGCGTGGGAGGAAGAGGCGGGACGATTGCTAGACCCCAGAGGTTTGAGGTCCCGTTGAGTTATGATGAGGTCACTACCATCTATCCTCCACCTCAGCACGAGACCCCGTCTCACAAAATAAAATGCTGAAAGCACACGATAAAGCTGCTTTCTGCAACGATTTTGAAGTTTTGTTGCACATCTAATAAGGGTGTTGCTTTCGGTGGAATGTTCAAAAGTGTCTGTGTGTTGGTTTATGTTGGTTTCTTCTTTTATGAAGGTGCCAAACGAGGTAAATCGAGTCCTGAAATAGCCACCTCCCAGCCAAGGTGGCCGGGAAGGTGACCCCACCATGGCTTGTCATCTAAACGAGAGTCCAGTGACTAGGACCTCTCAAAATTTCTGTACCCCAACTAATGAAAGATGAGGCTATAAATTGCAAGTAGCAGTATCACCTTTTCACGCAAGTCTGTAAGTTCAAAGGACGTAAGAGTAGCAACCATTAAATTGAGGAAAGGGGGAGTACAGCAGAATAATCAGAGGGGTTCAGAACTCTTAAGAACTGTGTTCAGAAGACATCTTTGGATATGGTTATTTATACAAGGAAATATCTCAGGAGTTAATTTTTGACAGAATTTAAACAAATTATGCACCAGGCCTTGCAAAATCTTAAGTTGTTGATCCTCAGGCTGCCAAACACGACCAGGAAGAAGCCGCCTAAGAGCTCCGCTGGTGGCTGGAGCTGGCGCCGCTTACCAGAGAGCTCTGACGTCTAGTTTGTGTTAGCAAAGCAATAAAACCAATGCCATTATTTCATCATTATGCCACGTAATGTATGACAGACTTATTTTTCTTCTAGTGCTACTGTTTAATCGTCATAATTGGCAAATTTTACTACGAAGCCCAAAATCTGGCCTCATCCCTTGGTTCCATCAAAAGAGCAATTTTCCAACCCAGACTTACACGTGTAAGTATAATGAGCAAGGAGAGATGGACGCTAACTCAGCAGCATCTTTTCTTTTTCTCCTCTCTCTCTTAACTTTCATCTGCTCTAAATAGCTTCCACGTTAACGTGTGATCTAACCAGGAAAGCAAGTGATTGAAAACTTTGATCAGATTTTATACACAAGAAATATGGCCACTGGCTCCCTGAAAAAATAATATTTTCTGATTTTCTTCTCAAATGTGCTGAATATCAGGTTCCTATGGAGTGGAATTTTATATACAAAAACTTGTAAAAAAAAAAAAAAAATTCCCTCTGAATGAAGCCCCAAAATTGACACAATGGGAATTTTTTTAAAAAAAAATTGTAGGTTATATAAGGAAAGAAATATAGTTGAATTCATTAACTGTAGGGCTTATGAATTACAGAAAAGGAACATTCTTTATGTTAAGCAAACAGTGATTCTTCACAAAAGTTAACAAGGAGCAATAAAATTGGCAGAACACAGACACTTTGTGCTGCTCATTAACTACCGTTTATTCATGTAGGGACATTTAACTTAGCCTGACACCTGCATTTCAACAAAAATATCTCATTTCCTGTGAAAAACAGCAAGCCTGGCTTTGACACAGAGAGACCACACGGATGTGGTTGAATCATCAAAGGAGGCGGTGCTGTCACTTCTTCTTGAATGTAATTTAAAAGGGTTGCGATGGATGGATCTGAAGATAGGCTCCTGATGAGTGGCATGTTTGGTAGCTGGAAGTGGACGGGTTAGAAGTTTCTCCAGCCTGGACATCCCAAAGTGAGAAATCCCTTCTACTCGGTCCAGAAAGGTGACACTTCTATGCTTGGCAACTAATTAATAGCAAGAGGGCCATTCCAATCACAGCACCTTTTTGTGGTATAGAAAGTCAGTAGCAAAAATACTTTAAAACATGTCTTTTAAATTTCCAGGTATAGTTAAATGTCTTTATTTCATTAACTCTTACGGAAAAATGATCAAAACAAGAAAGATATAAGGGTTCAGCAAAGTTTTGTAAGACATCAGGTTGTGTAACTCTTGGGAGAACACAATGCTTAATGAGATAAATAATTATTAAGTGCAGATGATCATTATTAGGAGTCCTTCCAAAGTTATAGTATAGGTTCAGAAGCAATTTATTAAAGGGAACAGTAAAAAATAGTAAAAGTGATATTCAAAATAATAAAAGGTACCAGCTTATATAAAGTAACTGGTACATTAATAAACACCCCCAAAAGTTTCCGAGGCGAAGCTGAGAACAATTGCTGGTGTAGAATCTGCTCTTTTAAACTGAAAACAGGACAAAGGGGAAGCCTTGAATGACTCCAGTATATCTTCTTTTCTTACATAGAACCAAATCTTTAGTTTCTTTTGGGGGGATTGCATCTATTCATGGGAAATTCTCTGAGATAAGATTCCTGAGGTCGGATGCAGGAAAGACTGGCAGTATGGCTAGGAGTGAATAATTCCGAGACATAAGTGCTTTACACTTTTGGAAACAGCAAGAAAATGTTCAAGGCTACTCCTCCTCCCCCTTCCAGCAGGTTGAAAACATTTTTTAGATTACAGATGTAATGAAATACGAAAAACTGTGGAATTGCTAAGTTCACTTGTTGTTCACACAGTAAATATGTAAAACAAAATAAAGCTGGTGCTTGAAAATAATTACCAAAATGTTGCTGATAGTGTCAAATCTTTTTGCTACCCTTGATCTTAGCCAAAAGGCAGAGAAGCAATTTTTAAATCTTTTGTGCATATGTTGAACTGAAACTACACTTTATCAGCAAGAAGAATAGATAAGCTTTTGCTCAGAAGATCCTTGGTATGAATTTAATTTTGTCTAATAACAGGTTAAACAAAATTTTTCCTAATATGGGGTCAAGTGATTAGGAGATAATCAAGGAGGTGGCTGTGTTTTCTACACATGACTTAAAAGAACGAGGGACCCTTCCTGGGTCTTTAACTGGCATTTTGTGACGCTAATGCCATTTTTGAAACCTCATTAAATATGAAAGCACCTAAATTCAGCCACTGTTCTAATGTTAAAGAAACTGAAAGAATCTGAAAATAGGTTTCCCTTTCAAGGAGATGAAAAATCTTAGTCATAAAAACAATTTTTTTAGGTAATATTGGCTTAAACTGAAATTTTGGTTTAGACTGTTCAACTGATAAAAATCAACTCGATACAGAAACTTTTAACTGAATTTTCAGCTAGAACTTCCTTTTATCATCAGCCATTACTTAAAATAGCAAGGGCACAGTCTCAGGGAGTTAATTTGCTGAAGGCCATTATCACTTGTGAAATGTCAGACACAGCTGACCCAACATCAGGGCGACTGTTTTCTCTGTAGGATTTTTCCAGCAACAAATATCAGCGGACAACTAAAATTTATCCTAAATGTGATTGTTAACTCTGTTAGAAAGTGCCATGTGGCAAGTCTTAGTTTTAGAACGTGTCATGGGCTGAGAAGCAAGTCGGGTTGGGGTACGCGTATTACAGGTCAGTTTGTATAAACTTCAAGCTGGGTTACAGCTTTCATGTGAAAGCCCTAAATTAGTTTCATAGTAGGGCTGAGTACATTGGGTACTTTTTCTTCCATTCTTGAGATACTTTACTAAGAAGAATATGTTCCAGCTCCATCCATGTAAACATGAAAGAGGTAAAGT
>CAUYPK010076513.1:0-10299 GCA_963574355.1 Loris lydekkerianus
ATTTATTTATATTAAACTGTGAATCCACTTAAGTATTTTAACCCAAAATGGCATGGTTTTACTTTCATTAAAAAAAAAAAAAAAAAAAAAAAAAAAAATCACTTTTACTGTTATGCAACAAATAAAGAAAGCAAAGAGAAAAGAAAGATGATGAGGTCCTGGTCATCAGTAAAGAGTAAAGGAAAGAAGAGAGTGGATTCACAGAATACTCCAGAAGCAAAAGCAGCAAAATCTGCTACTAGATTCAATGTGGGGTAATGTTGAGATGAAAACACAAATCAAAGATGACATGCTATCTGGCTTGGATAAACGAAGGAGGAAGTTGTTTTTTAAGCCCTGTTCTGGACATCTTAAGTTTACGGTGTCTTATAATAATACCCAAGTGAAGATGTCAAGCAGGCAGGTACACATGAAAGTCTGGAGCACCAGTCCCATCTGCACCAGAAGTGTGAGACTGGGAGTTCATCACAACAAAAACAATAAGCTCATCACTTACACGCCCTGGAACTGCGAGAAAGCAAAAGGTACTCAGAGTTAAGCCCTGAGAAATCTTAGTATCTGAAAGTAGGACAGAAATGATAAACAGTCAAGTGATAGGGAACCAAGAGAGAAAGCAAAACGGTAACTGGCTACCTTCCATATCTGTCTCCCCAACTAAGTGAATTCCATGGAGAAGGGACTATGACCCACTCTCCTTTGCATCAATAGCACCTATCAATACTTAGTATTCCATTTGTAAGAAAATGCATTCATTTCCTTCACCATTTACCCTATGGACATTCAGACTGTTTCCATTTTGGAGATTTCCAAAAATGTTGCTATAAACATCCATGATAACCTTTGAAGGAGGAAGAAAGCATGGAATGGAAGAAAGTCATTAGTTTACACAAATACGTATACATAGTAAGGAAGATGAGCACTGGGTTTAAATCCCGTGCACGACCTGAGACAAGCTACAGCATTTTCCTGACAACCAGTTCACAGATACTTGCCGTGGATTTATCAGTGACCAATGCGTTCCAAATACTTGTCATGGCCTGTCGAATGCCAAGGTTGGGATCAAACTGATAACGATAAAGTCGAGGAACTAGCTGAGGCAGAAAAGGAGCCAGTTGTTCTCCGGCTCTGGTAGCGATGACATTAAAACCAAAAGCAGCACCCTAAAGATAGTATCAGAGATGAAGTGACTCTCTCGCACGTGCTGTAGTAAAATACTAACACATTAAATGTAAGGATCACAAAATTCTCCCTCCCAAACAAACCTATCCCTAAAGACAGCCTGATTTATCAGGTACCCCAGCGTTACTGATCAGTAATAGACGCTCTGTGGTAGTTTGTCTCTAATCAGGCATAGACTTCTATAAAATGCATTTTGCATCACTTGCCACTATCTGCCAATGTTTGGTTTATAGGGAAGTAACAAATAAAAACCATCCAGTGATAGTAACTTACCTTCCTAGAGTTCCACATTGCATGATGATTAGCTAAATTCATAAATTTATACACCAGATCTGGCTGACTAAGATCACTTGCCAGAGAACAAAGCTCCTTGTAAGTAGAAAGGCCCTGGCTTGGAAACAACAACAACAAAAAAAAAAAAAAAAAAAAGGATGCAATAATATATTTCTCTATCTCCAGTCTAACAAAAATTACGTCAATATTAATAGGACATTTTAAAATTACATTTTCACTCAATTTCTATTATTGAGCTATATCATCACCAAACCAGGTTGAGAAGAATCTAAAAAATCACCTAATTTGATTACCAACAATTCCTAAGCCCCTTTATACTGCTGCTGCTAAATGACCCAAATAGAACTGCAACTCCCAATAGATTGGAGCCCTTACCACCTTGGAAAGCAACTCAATAATTTTTTTTTTTTTTGCAATTTTTGGCCGGGGCTGGGTTTGAACCCACCACCTCTGGCATATAGGGCCGGTGCCCTACTTTGAGCCACAGGCACCACCCCCAACTCAATAATTCTTCACTATGAACAAATCACTTATCATAAGAAAGTCATATGAAGACATTTGTCTTCCCTAAGTCTTTTCTAAACTAGACCATCCCTAGGGCGGCGCCTGTGGCTCAATGAGTAGGGTGCCAGCCCCATATACCAAGGGTGGAGGGTTTGAACCCGGCCCCAGCCAAACTGCAACAAAAAAATAGCTGGGTGTTGTGGTGGGCACCTGTGGTCCCAACAACTTGGGGCGCTGAGGCAAGAGAATTGCTTAAGCCCAGGAGCTGGAGGTTGCTGTGAGCTGTGATGCCACAGCACTCTACCAAGGGTGACAAAGTAAGACTGTCTCTAAAAGAAATAAACTAGACCATCCCAATTCTGGTAACTTCTTTGAGACCTGTTAATTTTCCTCTAAACAAATAATATTTGCTCAAATATCTGATCACTTTGTCTTATTCTGTGACAAATGCAAACTTTTTTAAAAACTCGGGAGTCTATAAGCAAAGTCAGGGGGATGAAAAAGACTGATGTGTAATCAGTGAGCTAGGGGACAAACCACAGCAGGGTGTCTTGCAGGGCTATGCGAGACACCATGGTGTGGCCAACCTGATGATACTTACAGGCAACCTAACACTATAATCACAACGCAATGATGGTTACAGAGGCAAAGCTCAAGGAATTCATTTAAAATGCCAAGTTAGTGCACTCTAAAATAAGAGTTGCTCCTACCAAAACACTAGGGGTGGGTGCTGAGTTATGTTTCCAGGCCTCTCTCCCTCCGCACCCCTAGACTGACAGCTCTCAGCCTACTCAATCTCCCACAGCTGCTCTCAGAGCCCAGGGTCACAGCCTCCCACACAGCAGCCATCACCCACGGCTAGTCGCTAGAGGGAGTGATGGCCTAATGCGGGGGCATACAGGCTGCATGCTGGCTGCCTGGCCATCCCATGCCAGCCCAGAGTTCCTTGAGAAATCAGGATTCACTATGGTTTCGGCAGCACTTCTGCCCTGCCTTTACTCAGCAGCCTTACACTGCATCCCCAATTTGCACAAGGGTAATCCCCAGGCCACTCCTCAATACATCTCCAGCACACAATGTCCATCTCAGAGTCTGTTTCCCAGAACACTTAGTCTAAGACTTTTTTCACATTTAAGGCTTTCTCCATAGTTTTTTTCCTTCCACCAATATACAACATTTCCTAAGACTTCATGACCACCCTATTTACCAGACTAACATACATGTATGTTATACACACACATATATGCATGCATGAGGGTGCCAAAAACATGTGTACACATTTTAAGAAAGGAAAAAAACTATTAAAATTGCAATACTCAAGTCACATTTGACTTCTGCAAATTACAAGATATAAAAGATATAATACACAAGACAATAAATGTTACTGGTATATACTGAGTATTACATACTCACACACAGAGAAAAGATGTTCACAGCATCTCATTCATGGATTTCTGAATTTGGCACACTTACCCATCAGGCGTTTTGCCAAGAGTTCCCCCTTGAAATACCACTGTCTCTCCAGAAACCTCATGTTTAATTCTAAGACCAAAAAAAACAAGAATTTAAATGAGCCTTGAACTATTTATATCAGCATCCACCCAATGGATATAATTCATTTGCAAACTGAAAAAACTGAACTCCTTATCAAGTATCTTAATGTGCAAAATATAAAAGTCAACTATTCTTTCCCATCAGGCTGGGATTTTTGTAAGATGAGATCCAGAATGAACTAATTAATAGATATAAAAGATATATGTTCATATAAACATACACTGAATTAAATGTCAACACATTAAAAAACTATCTTGCCTATCAGGAAGGCAACATAAAGCAGCAAACAATTATAAGAATGATATCCTGGGCAAGACAGTGGCTCACACCTGTAATCCTAGCACTGAGAGGCCGAAAACAATCTCTTGAGCTGAGCAGTTCAAGACCAGCCTGAGCAAGAGCAAGACCCCATCTCTACTAAAAATAGAAAAAGTTAGCCAGGCATTGTAGCATGTGCCTACCATCTCAGATACTAAGGAGGCTGAGGCAGGGGGGCATTGCTTGAACTCAGGAATCTGAAGTTGCCTAGAACTGGGCTGATGCCACAGCACTCTAGCCTGGGCAATAGAATGAGACACTGTATAAATAAATAAATAAATAAATAAATAAATAAATAAATAAATAAGGAATAATTTCCCTTCACATAGTTTTGACAGATTAGACTATGCACAATATATAAGTTTCTTTTCCACATCTTAATTTTCATTTAGCCAACAGTAATTATGATGTATTTCTAATCCAATGCATTAGTTGTCTGGGACCATTCAACTTTCAAAGTGTAAACAATTGTCATGTTATTAAAGAGAACACATTGGAATAATAAACTGCTATTACAACATAACAATCACTGACTTGCAATTTAGAAAAGGCTTAATAAGTACAAAAACAGAAAGTTAAATTTTCCTTCTTCCATGGTATATTCTCAGTATGTGCACAGACTTGCCTTATGTATTAAAATCTAACATTTTCATCACTATACCTTTTCCCAGTCATAAGTGTTTCAACAAGTGTAGAAACCAATTCTTGTTGATCTTGTTCATTGCCTAGTTCATAAACCAACCCAAGGCCTTTTGAGGCAACATCTTGGCTAAGCTCTATAAAAAAAGTCAAACAAAATTATATTACTTTAAGAAAAGTGTGCTTGCTGGCTAACAAGTCAAAATTTTTAAAAAGTTGTATCAACATTAACCTAAAATGGTATCAAAGTAAACATATAAAAACAGCATCAATCTGCCTATTTTATTAGAAACATATTAAATCATCTCAGTAGACACAAGACCACACAAGTCACTATAACTGAGAACTGCATTCACAGAAGGTCCAACTCATAAACTAAGGCAACACTGATGGACCTATGTAGGGTCAGTGACCAGTGCACAGTGAGAAAACGTCCATGGACTGCAAGTCGTAGACACAGAACAGCTTAACAGGATTTCAATATGCTCACACCTAATTCTTTAAAAACAAAAAGTCAGTATAAGATCATAAGTTTAAAACAAGTTATAAACCAAAGTTACTATTTAAGCTGAGTATGGTGGCTCACACCTATAATCTTAGCACTTTGGGAGGCTGTGGCAGGTGGATTGCTTGAGCTCAGGAGTTCTAGACCAGCCTGAGCAAGAGTGGGACCCTGTCTCTATTAAAAACATAAAAATGGCCAGGTGCAGTGCTTGACACTTATAATCCTAGCACTATGGGAGGCCAAACCCCATTTCTATTAAAAAAAAAAAAAGAAGAAGAAGAAGAAGAAGAAGAAGAAAACGCTACCATTCAAATGTCTAATATATATACATCCACTGTCTCTTAGTTTAAATCAGAGAGGAAAAGTAACCAGTCATAGATGAAAACTATTACTTAGCAGAGACACTAATGTTAAAGAAGCTCCATTTTAAATACAAAGATGAAGAACTCATTCTAATTTATAAATAAATAAGAAATAATTTGAATTTTCTATACCCTAACCAGAAATTTTGTTTATTTTTTAGCCACTAATATAATGCATACCCTTAATGTTAACAAACAAGGTTAATTATTTTAGCATATAGCTCAAAGACTTATGTTCATTAATCCAGACTTTTCAAAATTTAAAATACAAGTTTAATAAAGTTTAGAAATCAAATATTTGCCAACAACCTACCATCATTTTCCGATAGAATTGAAACAAATGCACTTTGAATTTCTTTAAGATGAGACTGAAAAAAGAAAAGAGGCATTAGAACACTGAAACTGCACCTCTTTGGGAGAGTAAGAATCTAGCTCTCAGGGTGTGAGACTTGTAAAGTCTTACAACTCAAGGCAGTCACAGTGTTCCTCTCTCAGCTTTGCCAGGGGTCCAAACTACCTTCACTAACAAGTACTCTGATGCATGCGAGCTGCCCTCTTGCCCAATCTGTGCTTCCCCATCCTTAGCACTTCTGACATTCTACCTTCAAGTTTGGAATCATCTTACAGCCAATATCTATCAGGCCATCATCTTTCATTCCTTTAAGTACAACTTATTTCAAAATATCTGCTACTTGTTACTGACTCTTACCTTCACATGCTTTCCTACCTACCTTTCACTTACAAAAACTGTGGTTTTTATAAACACAGAGCTGATGACACACAGAACACAGCTTACCTTCACCTCTTTGTGGGTACTTAGCTTCCTCACAAGGGAAAGGAGCCAGATGCAGGCTGCCTGCCTCACGTGTGGATTGGGGCTGATGATATGTTTATTCAGAATCATATCCAGCACCCATGGGACCACATCATTCACTTTGGCTCCTGGGGAAAAGCAAAGGAAAATAATAAAGTAATTCAATATAATTTCCCGAGAAGATTAAGTTTAAATCACCATTTACTCAATACAACAATCCCATAACATCTTAAAATCCCAATGCCTGTGGTGTTTAAATAAATTGCTGCAGGAATCAATAATAGCTCACTACAGAAACTAGTATAAGCTAGATAACCTTTCCAAGGAACCCAGGTAACTTCAGTTCTCCAGAATGAAAAATTATCCCCACTTGGTCCAATCTCTGCAAATTTTTCTTTCTTTACTAGATGCTTCTCATTTTCTATCCAAAAACTAACAAAAAAAACTTCTTTTCATTTCACTTTCTTCCTTCAGCTACCATACTGTTCCTCTCCTTTCCTTTATTACTTCACAGATTCTCCTCCTCACTGCTACTGACATTTTGGCTGGATAACTGTTTGCCATGGAGAGTCATCCTAGGTAAGTCTGCCATGGGTAACTGGGTAAGTGTATGCCGTGGAGATCTGTCCTGGATTACTGTTTGCCATGAAGAGCCGTCCTTGGTTAGTGTTTGCCGTAGAGGGCAGTGCTGAGTAAGTATCTGCTGTGGAGAGCCATCATGGACAAGTGTCTGCCATGGAGAGCCGCCCTAGGTTAGTGTTTGCCGTGGAGAGCCGTCCTGGGTTAGTGTTTGCCGTGGAGAGTCGTCCTGGGTTAGTGTTTGCTGTGGAGAGCCATCCTGGGTTAATGTTTGCCGTGGAGAGCCATCCTGGGTTAGTGTTTGCTGTGGAGAGCTGTTCTGTCTGCCACAGGGTGTCTGGCGGCCTCTGCTGCCTCTACCCACTGGAAACCGGTAGTACCCACCCTCCCCTATGTCCCGACATTACCAAATTGTCCCCAGTGAGGCTAAAATCTCACTCCTCCTGGCTCGGCACTTATAGCTCAGTGGATAGGGCGCCAGCCACAACACCGGAGCTAGTGAGTTCGAATCCACCCCAGGCCTGCCAAACAGTAACAACAACTACAACCAAAAAACAGCTGGGCGTAGTGGCGGGCGCCTATAGTTCCACCTACATGGGAGGCTGAGGCAAGAAAATCACTTAAGCCCAAGAATTGCAGGTTTATGTGAGCTATAACGCCTCAACACTGAACCCAGGGCAACGTAGTCACACTGTCTCAAAAAAAAAAGAAATTTGACGACTAGGAGTGAGAGCAAGATGGCGACTGAGTAACAGCTTCCCTGTAACTGGGCACCATGAGTCTGGGGAGATAAGACTCCAGGCATCTCTGGCTGGTGGGATCTGCCTATAATCATCCCTTTGAGGATACAGGGAGTCAGCAAGGGACTTCTGGACCCCAGGAGGAGGACAAAAACAGTGGAAAACTGGCAAGTGGTTGCATGTGTTCAATCGGTCTAATCCCGCCAGCAGCTGTAAGTACAGCAGCACTGAGACTACAAATCAGAAAGGCCTTACCTATGATCTATTTTGGTATTTTTGGAGTTGGCACTCAGTTGAATTGCCGTGGGGAGAGCTTGAATAGGAGTGCGGAGAACTTTGGGTGTTATCTAGGGCCCCACACTGAGCCGCTGAGCTGGTAGGAGCTAATAGTGTTCGGTTGTGGGCTGCAGGGGGCCATTGTGAGAGAACTGACCCAGCAAGCTCCACTCTCAGGATCGCAGAGCAAATATCGGGTGGGAGCTAGTACCTAGTGACTGAGCAGCCTAAAGGCGGGGACTGAGCTGCCTTATACCCTTAACCCTCATGGGGCAGAGTTAGACCGGTTTTGGCACACTGGGTAAGTGCATACCCCCTTCAGCAGTGATCCAAGCACTTTCTAAGAGACAAGCACTTCCCTGGGAAAGCTTCTGCTTAGCCAAAATTAGAAGTTTAAAATGCCTTTTTAAAGGGCTGAAGAGAGATTTAGGGTCTCTACCCTGTGGGCTTTGAGAAATCAGCAGAGGCCTACTGTTGTATCAGCGTTGTGATTAACATCTCATACCCCAGAAGACCACCTGTTGCCCAGACAATATTCAACAAGATATATATACTGCTTTGTTTTTGCTTATTTTTGTTGGTTTTCTGTTTATTTTGCTGTTGTTTTGTTTTTTGAAATTTCAACCTTTTCTGTACAGATTTTTTTCTTGTTGTTTTTTTTTCCTTTCTTTTCTTTATCCATTTCTCTAGTTTAAATACAATTTCCCATTGCAACCTTTTTCAATAATTACAACTTCATTTTTGCTAGTGTTTCTACCCCTATTATTTGGTTTTTCACCCAATTTTATCCCATAAAGTTTTCTGTTTGCTTGTTTTGGTTTGATTATACCATTTTTGTCTTTCCTCTCTAATTGGTGGAGGCAGGGTATTGTGTCCAATCAGGTTAGCAAAGAGCTGCTGACCTCAAGGGAATCACCAACCAGGCAACACCAGAAGTTGGGGGTTTCTTAAGGTTGTGTAAAAGTACCCTACTGTACACCTATATTGCTCTGTCTCCTTCTTTCTGTGCCTCTCTTCTTTTTGTCAATATTCCCTTTTACCCACCCCCTATCCTTTCTCTATTTTCTTTTCTTTTCTTTCTCTCTTTTTCTTTTTTTTATCCCTTCTTGCTCTTCAACCTTCTCATCCTTCTGGTCCTGTACCAAAATAACTCATCGAAACCTTAGGCGACAGGCACAGAAACTTAAAGAGCAAGAGGAAGTGAAAGAAAAATTAGGGCAAGGAAACAGATAAAAGAAATCAATCATGAGGAAGAATCAGCAGAAAACTCTTGTCAACATGAAGAACCAGTCCAGAGAAATCCCTCCAAGGAACCATGAAGTAGCTACTGCAGAGGATTCCACATATAAAGAAATATTAGGAATGATAGAGAGGGAATTTAGAATACACATGATGAAAACAATGGAGACAATGAAGGAAACTGCTAATAAAGTGGAAAATAACCAAAATGAAATCCAAAACCAGAATCAAATAAGAGATGAACGATATGAAGAATATAGAAAGGATATAGCAGAGCTGAAGGAATTGAAGCAGCCAATTCGGGAACTTAAAGATAAAATGGAAAGTATGAGCAACAGGTTAGACCATGCAAAAGAAAGAATTTCAGAGGTAGAAGACAAAGTTCTTGAGATAGACAGTAAAAGAGGCATAAAAGAAGAGAAAGAAAGCAGAACGTTCACTGTCAGAATTATGGGACCTTATGAAGCATTCCAACATACGAGTTATAAGAATCCAAGAAGGGGAAAAAGAATGCCCCCAGAGGAATGGAAGCCATACTAGAGAATATTATAAAAGAAAATTTCCCAAATATCACCAAAGATTCTGACACACTGCTTTCAGAGGGATATCAGACCCCAGGTCGCCTCAACTCTAACCGAGCATCTCCAAGACACACTGTGATGAACCTGTCCAAAGTCAAGACAAAAGAAAAGATTCTGCAAGCTGCCGGGAGTAAGCACCAGTTGACCTACAGGGGAAAATCCATCAGAGTGGCTGCAGACGTCTCTAATTAAACTTTCCAAGCAAGAAGACAATGGTCATCTACCTTTAATCTACTTAAACAGAACAATTTCCAACCCAGAATTCTATACCCTGCTAAACTAAGCTTTAAAATCGATGGAGAAATAAGATCATTTACTAATATACAAACATTGAGGAAATTCGCAACAAGACCAGCTCTACAGGAAATACTTCAACCCGTTCTACACACTGACCATAACAATGGATCAGCAGCAAAGTAAGAACTCAGAAATTAAAGGTCAGAATCTAACTTCCACACTGATGCAAAAGATAAAACTAAGCAATGGACTCTCACATCGTAAGATGAATAGAACATCTACCACACTTATCAATTATCTCAATAAATGTTACTCCTTGAATTCCCCACTGAAGAGACATAGATTGGCTGACTGGATTAAAAAACACAAGCTATCCATTTGCTGTCTGCAAGAAACACACCTGGCTTCAAAAGACAAATTAAAACTCCAAGTCAAGGATTGGAAGATAATTTTTCAGGCAAATGGAATTCAGAAGAAA
>CAUYPK010076514.1:0-19180 GCA_963574355.1 Loris lydekkerianus
GAGCAGTTTTTTCACACAATGGCTTTCACTGAGCCCAGCTCAGTGGCTCATTTGGGGCCCCAGACAATGCCCAAAGTTCTCCACACTTTTGCTCAAGCTCTCCCCCAGGCAGCTCAACTGAGCACCAAGTCCAAGAACACCAAAAAAGTTCACAGGTAAGGCCTTTCCAGTTTGCAACCTCACTGCTGCTTGTACTTATGGTTGCCGGCGTGATTAGGTTGATCAAACACATGCAGCCACTTGCCACTTTTCCACTGTTTTTGTCCTCCTCCTGGGGTCCATAAGTCCCTTGCTGGCTCCCTGTATCCTCAAAGGGATGATCATAGGCAGATCCCACTGGCCAGAGATGTCTGGAGTCTTGTCTTCCCAGACTCACCGTGCCCAGTTGCAGGGAAGCTGTTACTCAGCCACCATCTTTAATCCCACACCGCAAATTATTATATTCATTTTGGAAAGATATATGGAGAACACTTAGAGATTTAAAAATAGATCTGCCATTGAATCCTGTAATTCCTCTACTGGGCATATACCTAGAAGACCAAAAATCACATCATAAGAAAGATATTTGATGCTCCATGATCATATCAATGTACACAGCTATGATTTAATGAAGAAAAAAAAAGAAACCTTTAAAAAAAATAAATCAAGAAAAAAATGTACTATTGATTTTTTCATTGAACTCAGCTGATTTCTACAAAATGACTGCTATAACCTAACACTATGCTAGGCTACTGTGATTAGTACAGCTAAGTACAGGAGCTTTTAAAATTATGAACAGAACTTAGTTTTAGGTCACAGTCTTTAAAAAAGGGGTGTGTGTGTGAAATTCATTTGCAAAGATTATTTATAAACTATTAGAAAAGTTGCCCTAGGGAAATATAACTGAAATGACTGTTTTCAGTTTTGGTATTTTCTGCATGAGTCAGGCAACAATTCCTCCAAATATTCTAATTTCACAACAAATCCAAAGGAAATTATAAGCAGTAAGCTTTGCATATCAAAAGTGCAAAAGGGGTTGATCACATTCAGGAGCAATCTACATGATTGATTTTCTTTCTTACTATAAATTATGATTTTTGTATCACAAACATCATACAATGTTTGTTGAATGAGTGAGATATTATGAAGTATCACAGAGCAAAAGTGGACCTGGTAGATATTCTCTGATGTGGGGACTCCCAGGGCAGTAATTTAGGGCTTAGAACGTCCTGAATTATTTTGAAGTAGGTATGTTAGAACTATAGTTGAAAGAGAATTAATTTTCTCTCTCTTTATTTTATAATCATGAAAACTATGTCAACAGGCACTTTTTCATTAGCCTTCAATGTTATTTTGGTCTTATGAATTCATAAACATCAGAGCACCTATGCATCTCCAAACAATTTTCAAAGACTAAAAATATTACATTAAAGCTGTGATAAAAGTAAGCACTAACGTAGTAAAGACACCAATAAGTTTTCAGGTAGTTTTCATGTAAAATGTAGCATTTAAACTGAAGTTTTCTTCTTGTAACAATCATGGTACAAGCAGTTAGAAGTCTCTAGTTTATAGGAGTGAGAATAATAGGAATTAACAGGTAAGACAATAAAGAAGGAGATGCTTTATAGCTCAAAAAGCATCTCCCATATGCACTATAGCATCTCCCATTTGCACTATAACATCTCCCATTTGCACTATAGCATCTTCTATTTGCACTATAGCATCTCCCATTTGCACTATAGCATCTCCCATATGCACTATAGCATCTCCCATATGCACTATAGCATCTCCCGTATGCACTATAGCATCTCCCATATGCACTATACCATCTCCCATATGCACTATACCATCTCCCATTTGCACTATAGCATCTCCCGTATGCACTATAGCATCTCCCGTATGCACTATAGCATCTCCCGTTTGCACTATAGCATCTCCTGTATGCACTATAGCATCCCCTGTTTGCACTATAGCATCTCCCATATGCACTATAGCATCTCCCATATGCACTGTAGCATCTCCCATATGCACTATACCATCTCCCATATGCACTATACCATCTCCCATATGCACTATAGCATCTCCCATATTCACTATAGCATTTCCTATTTGCACTATAGCATCTCCCATATGCACTATAGCATCTCCCATTTGCACTATAGTATCTCCCGTATGCACTATACCATCTCCTGTATGCACTATAGCATCTCCTGTTTGCACTATAGCATCTCCTGTATGCACTATAGCATCTCCCGTATGCACTATAACATCTCCCATACGCACTATAAAATCTCCCATATGCACTATAGCATCTCCTATTTGCACCATACCATCTCCTATTTGCACTATAGCATCTCCTGTATGCACTATACCATCTCCTATATGCACTGTAGCATCTCCTATTTGCACCATAGCATCTCCTATTTGCACCATACCATATCCTATATGCACCATACCATCTCCTATTTGCACTGTAGCATCTCCTGTATGCACTATAGCATCTTCTATTTGCACTATACCATCTCCTATTTGCACCATAGCATGTCCTATTTGCACTATATATATAGCATCTTCTAAATGCACTAAAAATATATAATAAATAATAAATAATAAATATCTAATAAATACATATATAATATGTATTCATGTATAATATAATATAATAATAAATACATAATAAATATAATAAATATATGCATAAGTGACTTATAACTACACAGGCAGTTTTCTTGGTTAGAGAAATTAATGTATATTCTTAAAAGCAATGTTTTAGATTTTAAGTTCCAGGTCGTCAAAGAAAGGGCTGCCGGTCGGAACTTAGATTGATGGATGTCAGGCTATTCTTATTCTAGAATCAGTTCTGGTAAGCCTTTGAGGTAATTTTGTGGGGTTGTGACCATCCCAGTGTTTCAGCAAAGTTATTTTCACTGGAAAAGTTTTAAATATTTTAATAAGCAACACTTGTTTGTAAGATTCATACCATCTGTGAACTTGACCTACTATGGTATTAATCTACCTTTCTGTTCAAAGAAGGCCCCTATGGAGTCAGAAACTGACCTGACACTTAGGTGGCATTTGCTATGTTTCAGGTATATGAGAATTTCGTCGTATGTTAACTCATTGTATCTTCATGGTCACCCATATGTATCATTTCTCCTATTTTAGAGATAAGGTTCAGGAGGATAAAGGAATATACCAAGACCCCAGGCATATGATTTGGTGGAGCTTGGAATTGAACTCCGTCTGTATCTTGTGAGGGTCCATCTCTGACTGTTGTCAAGGAGTTCCTAGTTAAGCAGTAATAGGGATGAACAAACCAATAACAGAGTTAGGTAAAACTGTACAATGTTCCAGAAAGTGCTAGAAAGCACAGAGATTGAAAGGCTTGACTTTGCCAGGGGGATTTGGGAGCTCCACAAGGAAAGCATCCTTAACCTGAATTGGAAAGGGCATAGCCCATTAGAAAAGTTATTTCTGGGGAGTAACATATTTTAGAATATTTTGAAAATCTGAATGAAGCTACAAGTATTTCTACTAACTTTTCCTTTCTAGGGAAGAGTAATTAAAAGTTTATTATTTTAAGAGATTTGCCCTTCAAGGTTGTTTAAGTAAATATTTTGCTTTCTGTTAAGTGTTTCTAGTTGGAAGTATAAATATCTGCTAAAGTCTTTGCATGGGTCTCTTTAACTTTAGAAAGATTCTTAACCTGTTTTCTTTCAGCTCTTCATACTAAATATTAATTCTCTGGGAAATTTTGTGGTAATATACTGACCTTCACAGAATAGACTTAATATACAGTACCTTACATGGTTTCAATTTTGTGTTGTTGTTCACTTATCCAGCTTCTATGAGTTTGCCCATACAAATAGATTCTAGAGGTAGGAAATTTGCATTCTAGGCCAGCTCCTCCAGCACAACAGAATGACGCTGAAGGCCAAAAGAATAGGCAATCTCCAATTGTTTTTAAGCTTTCCAGGAATGAAAGATTATGATTTCCCTTGGCTATGACTTACCTAGTCTTAAAAAGAGCTCATTTATTTTTCATGACTTACCAAATTGTTCTTGGTGTAAGTTATGTCAGTCTTCAAAAAGTATTGCTAGTGACTTGGTTTATCTATTTGAAGTCTCTGAAGCAGCAAAATGTCTACCATTAATCATGTCTTGTGTCTATATAACCCCCTAATGTCTTTTGCTCTAAAAAAAGAAAAGTGTCATTTGCTTTTTTTTAAAGGGATGGGATGTCTTTTTTTAAAATCAGAGCCAGATTGCATCCTCACTTTTATTTACTTCTATGACATTCCAGAAGTTTCTCAAAGTCTGCCAGGTTATCAAGACTGAAATACAACACTAAAACAGATGCTGATTATTTGACAAAATGTTGATATAGCTGCTTTTACAGAGCCCAAATAATAATGACCTAAAGAAAACAGAAGATTTATTTCTTTTCATATTAAGGCCTGAAGCAGTGGGCAGTTCAAGGTGACCCTCCTTTATGTGGTTGTCCGGGCATCCAGGTTGTTTTATGCTGTTCTACCAGATGCAAATTATTTATATGCCTGAACATGGGTCACAGCACCATGTTCTCATTCCACTTGTGGGAAGAGAGAAGAATGTAGAGGAAATAGTTTCTTTTAAAAGCATAATGCAGAACTTTCATAAATCACTGATGCTTACAACCTGTTGGCCGGAACTGAGTCAGATGCCCACACTTAGGTACAAGGGAATTTGGGAAATGTAGCTTAGTTGCCAAGAGTGCAGCTAACACTCAGGGGTTGCTCTGACCAAAAGGAGGAAAGGAAACTTGGATGCTGGAGAGCAGTTAGTAGCCTTTTCCCTGAAAGGCCTGCTCATCATAGTTAGTGAACGTCAGGGGCTTCCCAAGTTCACTTCATGACAATTCTATATTCTCATTCTTAAATCATCATGGGGTTCACTGAAGCTCCTAGGTATTTTTCTGAGGCTTTCTGGCTGGGGATTTATTTCACACACTGTTTAAAAATTATATTGTCTTCTAGATGCCACCTTATAAAATGGATTTTCTTTTAGTTCATTGTTCTGATTACATATGTGTATTATATTAATAAATGTACATGTGTGTAATCATAGTGCTTTATATATATATGTAGTATAGTGATATATACCTATACAGTAAGACATATAGATACAGATATAGATAGATATAGATATGAGGGCTATTCAGAAATTAGCCAGGCACGTATGTCTCTAGTTTTCATATTATGTGGCAGGAGACTTTCCAGATGGCCCTCATACATACACACACACACACACACACACACACACACGTACATATGCAGGCTGGATATTCCTTATCCAAAATGCTTAGGATGAGAAGAGTTTCCAATTTTGGATTTTTTTTTTTTTTTCCTTGATTTTGGAATACTGTATTTGCATTATACCAGTCCTCTAAACTGAAAATCTGAACTGCTCCAGTGAGTATTTCCTTTGAGGGTCATGTTGGCACTCAAAACGGTTCGGATTTCAGAGCATTTCAGCATTTCAGATTTTGAACAGAGTAGGGATGATCGAACTGTACCTGAAAATATGACCAGGGTCTTTTTTTCCTCTTATATATCTTGCTAAACTCTTTTATAATAGCTTATATATGAATTCTGCTGCTTCTGCAGAGCGCTTACAATGGAAAGAGGAGGCAGGTGCAGGAATTGCTGGTGTCTGCAGCCAGCTTTTCTTGTCACTGTGTCAGCTTTTCTTATCTTGGTTTTTAAGTGTAGGACATATGACTAGTTTTTTTTTTTTTTGTTTGTTTGTTTGTTTTTTTGGTGCATGGCCTGCCTGTGGCCCTAATCATTTCATTTAATTTTAATTTTTAATTCTCAGGGAACATTTCTATTGGTATGTTTTATCTGTTATTCTTTTATCTCTTTATTCCTGGATAAAATAATAAATGTGTTAATCTATTTCTATATATAAATATTACAAAGTATGTTTTCATGTAAAAAAATAGCTTGCTGCTATGCTTATATGCTACTTCTGCCATATCAAAGTTGATTCAGTTTTGAGGCTTCATATACTCTCAAATTCATGTCTTGAAATAAAGTATCTGAGAGAGCTCTTGATGCTCATGGTTCCTAGAAGAGTCCGTGAGGTGGGAGATTGCTCATAAAGGGAAAATGGATCATTAGCATGATATATTAACCAACCATACATTTCTAGTCAACTGGTTGACCAGATGAGTAGGTGTAAGTCATCCCATTGGTGGCAGAATCAAGGAGAAGCTATCAATCTTGAACAGCCCCAGTATCTTCAGAATCAGTATTTGACTCTAGCAGTAACTTCTAGTGTCAAATGAGAATGCAGGATTCAAGCAATGATTCCAACTCCTTACTGTTACTCAACTGGTTATTCTGAGAGGTCTTAAATGACAAAAATCTAATTCTGTATTCTTATATTTATATCCTGTATTCCATAAAGGGAGAAGTTTGATGAAATGGTTTCACATGTGTTCCTATGAATTGAAATGAATCCCAGCTGCTTTCAGAGAAGACTTTTAAAATCCTCACTTGCTTTTCCACCAGATGTGCTTGGATAATGGTTAAACATCTCTCAGCTAGTGCTGCTAGGACTTGGAGTACAGGCAACATTTTGTCCTGTCAGCCTTACACTAGAGCTTGTTTAGATCCACCAAATTGTTTCCTTTTCACTCCTGTGTGCAGACACCTGAAATGTTTCCTTCTTTTGGGTGCTAGAAAATGTCTATGATCCATGTTCCTTTCTGAGGCCACCATATTTTGTTTGATGTTTATCAATGTCACCATTAACAGGACATCTTCCTCTGCTAGTGGGAATCCAAAGCCAGATTTATGATGACTCTTTTCAGCATTACCCACTTATTGAAATCGTCCTTTCATTTGGGCTGCAGTTTACTTTTAGAGTTTGCCTCAGAGTTCAATATATGCAATAGTTAGAGCTATGTCCCAGCACATTCTGAAATTAGAATTGGGTCTCTCTAGTCTAGAACTTCAGGAGGATTCTATCTTATGAATTTCATGAAATTTATATAACAGTGATGTGCATTTTAATAAGAATTACTTAAACATTTGTAAAGGAGCTATATTTCAGATTTCCCTCTTGTAATTCAATGCCGACATTTTACAATTAAAAATAGGAAAAAATAGGTAGATGTTCAGGAATAATTCTTTCCCAGGTGAAAACCACTAAGATAAAGATCCCTTCTTCTGCTTAAAAAACATAGGCTAAAACTGTGGATTCTAAAAATGAGTGGGAATAATGACGTTAAATTCATAACAATAGTAATCATTTATTAGGTGCTGATCACGTGCTGGGCCTTTTCTTAACACTTTGCACCATATTAACTCACTTAGTCATTATGGAAAACACAGGGGGAAAATATTACTGTCCTTTGTAGGTGGGAAGTAGAAGCACAGAGAGGTTAAGAAACTTGCATCAAGTCTCACAGCTTTGCCTGCTAAAGTTGAGGTTTGAACTGAGGCAGTCTGATTCCAGAGCCTGAAGGCTCACCCGTTGTGACAAGAACATGGTCCTTCCAAGTATTGTATGTAGATGACCAAGAAGCTGCATTTTTTTAGCCGTAGACAATCCAGGCTGCATTGTTACAGAGTGCTCCGTATCAGGCTCACAAATCCACTGGTTAGATTATCTCACCTTCTTTCATTGGTTCAGTTGCATCAGACCAGTGCTCAAGTCTCATATGCAGCCCCCACTCTCATTTCCACAATCCTGATGAACATATAGCAAAACACAGCGCAGTTCTGTTTCTGCAGGAGAGGGTGGCTTAGGATTCACAAGATTCTGCAAAGTCAGCAGGGTGGACAAACTTATTGACATGTAACAAGCTCTGAAAGACTGTGTCTGGACATTTTGATGGCATTTGTTACTGGTTGAGTTGGTTGAAGAAATATGATTGGCATCCATGATAGTAGCATCTAGGTCCTTCCCTGTGTGATAAAGGATGGATGTAAAATAGAAAGAACTATGAAAGAAGTCATATTCTCTCAGGGCATAAAGTAGGTTTTCAGTGCACACTACATGTTAAATACCCATGAGGCACCTCTGGTATACACGAGGTCGAACTGTATAAAATAACACATTAGTAGGTCAAAAATGGTAGACTAGCAGAAATTTTATCCACACACACATGCATACACATATACACAGACTCATGTGTACATCCACATGTAATGATACTTATGCTGTCATCACACATAGACTCATGTATATATACATGTGTAAGGATATCTGTATTGTCACCTCACATATACACAGACTCATGTGTACATACATGTGTAAGGATATCTATGCTGTCCCCACACATATGCACAGACTCATGTGTACATACACATGTAAGGATATCTATGCTGTCACCACACATATACATAGACTCGTATGTACACACATGTGTAAGGATGTCTGTGCCTTTGGCACACATATGCACAGACTCATGTGTACACACATGTGTAAGGATATCTAAGCTGTCACCACACATATACACAGACTCGTGTACACACACATGTAAGGATATCTATGTTGTCACCACACATATACACAGACTCGTGTGTATACACATTTGTAAGGACGTCTATGCTGTTGACACACATATACACAGACTCGTGTGTACACACATGTGTAAGGATATCTATGTTGTCACCACACATATATACAGACTTGTATGTACACACACGTGTAAGGATGTCTGCTGTCTGCACACATATACACAGACTCGTGTGTATACACACATATAAGGATATCTATGTTGTCACCCAACTCAATAAAATGAATAGATTAAGTTCAAAATTACCCAGTGGAATTTTACCAGACATTCAAAGAATATTAAAATCTTGTATGAAATTAGAAAATGGCTCGGAGGACCCATTCTATTAGAAAATAATGTTCTTCAGACAAGACTTGCTTTGGGAATATTACGCCTGTCTCTATATTCTTACAGCAAAATTTACGCACTGAAAAGAATGAGACTCAATGCGCGTGACTGTTTTTTCTATATTAAAATCAGGAGAAAGGGATTATTCAAAGCTGACATTTTGAGGCTGTTGTTTTGTGGTTTGGGATTTTTTTTTAACACTAGTCTGCCAAAAGCAAAGCCTCTTCTCTTGGCAGGATGACGCCTTTTGCAAGGTTTTGTGGTTAGGGCATGCCTGTGCTGTGGCGATGTGAGCAGTTTGTCACACACCATCTTTTTGACAGAAGTTACTGAAGCGTGGGCTCTGAGTCCACCAAACCATCACATCCTGAGTTATTCGGAGCCCAGCTAAAAGAGGGGCTCTGGGATATTCTAATCCTTAACAAAAAGATTGTTGTTGGAGTAATGTGGTGGTTTTTTTTTTTGTTGTTTTTTGTTTTGTTTTTTAAATTAAATAAATGAAGCCGAATGCTCATAGAAGGTAGAAAGTCACCTTCAGTTTTAGGGGAAATTCCCCTTAAAGAGGTGTTTGTGTGAAGGAAAATTTGGCACCTTACTGAAGGATATTCTGTGTTTACCTCACATAGCTTCACCCTACTTCACTCTGTGGACTGTAAAGCAACACACATTAAAAACAGCACAAGTAAGACAATTGGCCCCCCAAAATTAGCAAATAGGGGGTTTGGGATTCATGTCTTCCGTGTAACCACTGGCCTGCATCTCCTCATCTGTAAAACAAGGTGATTCAAGACCATGAGCTGGACCATGAGGCTGGGTGCTGGGTTTTTGTTCTTGGCCCTTGAATTTGTGGCTGCTGGACTGGCGGAAGAACCCACAGGCAATTTGATCCCGCCTGCATCTTTCATCCTGCTCGCTGCTGGCCTGGGTGTTTGTATGAGGGCCATTCCACTGACTTGCCCTCCCTGGGGCTTACACCCTGGGCTGCTTTCCAGCAGCGGGGAGAGATTTACACTGGATCATTGACACTTGCTCTCCCAGATGCCTTCTCCCTCACTTTCTACTGTAGAATTAAGCAAATCTGCCAAAGTCAATGACAGAGTTTATTTGTTCTTTGTAAACAGGGTAGGGTGGGGAAAAACTAAATAGATGGCAAAGTAGAACGTAAGCAAAGTGTATATTAACAAGAAAATTCTGTAAAGTTATTAATCATGTGTTTAGTTATCTCTTGTGATATATTGTCAATAACCAAAATTTACTGGACGCTATCTATGAGAAAATGGAGGGGCTAAAAGACAAAATTACTTGCGTAAGTTCACGTGAAATCACTTGGTAGTAAAGAGAAGTTTTGAAGCCAGCAGACTCTAGTGAAAGTGCTTATAATTGCTCCATTGCTCCATTCTTTGACTAATGGCACTCCCTGCTTGTTCTGAATGTTTTTCCTTCCTTCTAAGGGAATAAACCTCAACTCAGAACCAAACTCTGGAGTTCTAGCATGGGTTATCAGCCCCAAGTATTTGTATGTGAAAATAATAAGTGTGATTGGAATCCTATTTGCCTCACTTGTAGGGTTCCTATTTGACCAAAATAATTATGTAGCTGCGTGGAAGTATCCATAACTTGGCACAGATGGCTAGAAGATCACTAAAAATGGCTAAGCCCTTTCATGGTGTTGGCTATTGCCAGCAGAAGTCTTCTTGGTGAAGGACACGATCGTCTTTCACCAACAGAATGTGAGAAGAGATTGTGTGTCACTTCCAGGCTGATATGGTTTCAGAGTGGATGTAACTTCCCACCATCTTGTTCTTACCCCCTTACTGATGGGTAGAATTCCAGTCATGTATTGAAGATGGTGGAGCCAAAAACATTGGAGCCCAGGTTACTGTTTTTTTCTTTTTTCTTTTTCTTTAGCCCACGTTTCTGAATGCCCACCTGACCAGGAATGCCCACGTTAGATTATAACATGAGGAAGGAATAATCTTGCAATCCACGAAGGCACTGAGACTTTGAGGGTTATCTGACATAGTAGCTAGTGTTACTTAGTCTGTCTACTACTAAATGCACAGTACAAAGATGTTGTTGCTTTAATCTAGGTTCAGAGTAAAGAATTGGGGATTCTATTTGTGTCAAGGCTTTATGTCCTTATATATTACTTTATAATAAAGAAAAATTTTATTTCATAGCTTCAGGGCAATGTTTTTCATCTGGGGGAAATTTTGGCCCTCAGCCCCAGGGATCATTTGGCAATGTCTGAAGATATTTTGATTGTCACAATATGTGGGAGGAGGCTATTGGCGTCTTCTGTGTGTGGACACTAGGGATGCTAGTAAACTTCTTGCAATTTATAAGATAGCCCCTTGTAACAACTACAGCAAAAAATCATTTGGCTCAAAATGGTGATAGCACTGAGGTTGAGAAACCCTATCTTAGTGGCATATTTGGGGCCACAGTGTGAACACTTTCACTGTGCCCTTTGTGATATGTGTTTGAACTGGTAGACACCCAGTATAATCCCTGCTCTATGTTGAGTACTATTTACGTGATACTTTGTTTAGTGCTGCAGTCCCCAACCCTTGAGCCATGGATGAGGACCAGGTCATGGCCTGTTGGAACCAGGCTGTACAGCAGGAGGTGAGTGGTGGGCAAGCACAGGAAGCTTCGTCTGTATTTACATTCGCTCCCTACTGTTCACATCACCACCTGAGCTTTGCCTCCTGTCAGATTGCCAGTGGCACTGGATTCTCATAGAAGCCTAAGCCCTGCTGTCAACTGCTCACCACGGGGATCTAGGTCACATGTGCCTTAGGAGAACCCAGGGCCTGCTGATCTGAGGTGGAGCTGTAAAGTGCTTGAGTCATCCCCAGACCACCCTCCTCCCCCACCAGCCCTGTCCATGGAAAAATTATCTTCCATGAAACTCGTCCCTAGTGCCAGAAAGGTTGGGACAGCTGTTTTAGGGCACTTACTCTTGACAACAAGACTCTTTTAGTTCTCAGGTAGCCTGTTGTGGTGGAATAAACACTAGGGTAGAAAAAAACCTACATCTTGCTGTTAACAGCTGTATAATTTAGGACAAGTTAAGACCTCCCTATGCTTCACTTCTTTCACTTGTAAATGGGAATGATATCATCTATCTCATAAGTTTATGAGCATTAAATAGAATGATATACATAAAACATTTACTATAATCAGTGGCATATAGCAGGAATTCAATATAAATATCCTTTTTCTTCCCAGGGCTTTATAAATGTGACAAAAATAACTTGTTAACAAGATTCAAAACCATATAGTGGAATATATTAAAAATAATTTACTGAGTGGTAGAGCATACTGACCCATATTCTTGGTTTATTGGCTGAATAAATAACTTGTTTCAAAATAGAACATTAAAATGAATATTTGGCTCTAACTCATATAGTTTCGGTTTTAATTCCATCCCTTTCTTGACAAAAAATTGGTGAACCCTTTGCCAGTGGTGATTTAGAGAAAAGTCACTGTCCTGAAGCAGGTCCAATTTCTATGTGGCCTTTTGTTCCTCTCACGTATCCTGGACTAGTCTGTGGCTCACACCTCCCTCTGCCCCAAGCTTTTCCACACGTGGCTGCTTGTGCCCTTGTATCAAGGTTGACACACCATTACAGAACATTCTCAAGTGCTCCTGGCAAAGGCTCCAACTTCAGATACTTGACTTTTAGAGTCTTCATCAACTTTCCTTTAACCATAGCCATTTCTGCACTAAATGCTGTCTGCACAGATTGATGCAATGCTAAGCCTTAATGAACAAGCATCTCCCATCAATGTCTGCACTATAAGTGTCTCTCCCATTTGCCTGGAAGGTGTTTTCTTTGCTCCACTACCATGCCATATGTTTTCAAGACGGTCCTAGAATTTGAGAGAAAAAGAGTATTCTTTATGCCAGTGCTTCTATTTTTTTGGTGACACAGCATACATAGGAAAAATATAATTCATATGCAAACCCATTGGTGCTGGAGGTGATCCCCTGGGACCTCATACTGCTCAGGTCTGAACAGTCATACCAAAGAGTCACATCTAGGCAGACCTGTCACAACCGTTTATGACATGTTGACTTGTTAGGGAGCTCTGTTCTTGACTATTTTAGCATAGAAAAGCATTAAAAAGACAAATTTTAACACAAAATTCTACCCACCTTCCTAAATAGTTCCCACTCAAGTTGCCCTTTATTTTTATAATCTAGGTAGTTGTATCAGTTTTCACCTTACTCAAATGTTATGATTGTCCCTGTTGGCTGCCTTTGAGCATCTCTGCATGTGCACAAGCAGATCTGGCCCCCCATCAGTGCTCTGTCTGTCTTGGGGGTTGCTTAGCACCCCAGCATCGTCTTCCTTCCAGCATGCTACACATTATCATTATTCCCTTCTGCTTCAGGAATGAATATTGGGTTCTGTGCAATGAATGCCATTGCAAGACAGATGCAGGGCTCTTCCTGGCATCTCCAGAACATTTGGAAAATTGCAGAAGAAAAACATCATAGTAATTTACGTGACTTAGGAACTAATTTTTTCTAAGACTGTTAAAATGACATTTTAAAATGGAGACATTATTAGCCAGGAAGAAAGAACTCCCGGAGAACAGCTGATTGCCCACAATAATGCTGGTCAGTGAGAACTGGATTCTGACACTGCTTCTAAGAGGCCTGCTGAGAGCAGGGAGGGTTCAGAGGGGAAGGTGGAGCCGCAGGAGCCAGAGGGAAGGAACATTTGGAGCCTTTGCCTGGAGGAAAAAAGGTCCAGAGGGAGGCAGGAAGCTATTTTCAGCTCTCTGAGGAGGAATTTGTAAAACTGATCTTGAATTCTCCAGTCACAGAACTAAGATGAAAGGGTAAAAAAGAAAAAAAAAATTAGTCACAGAGAGAAATGCAAACAACACATTTAAAACTTAGTTGCTGCTGTTATTCTTCCAGAAGTTTTTCTATGTCAACTTAAATCTAAACCTATAGACGTGCTACATATTTAATATCATGCATATATAATGAAGTTTTTAAATGGGATTATGGCTTATATATTTTTCATTAACTGGGAGATAAATTTGGATTCTATAGTGTATATACTAATAAAGACATTCTAAAAATTGGGAATATCTAATAGCAGAACAGACTGCCCCAGGAGAATGATCGCCTAGGCCTGCTGTTCTCTAAATTTAATCCTCCTGCACATTTCCTGAAAATCTGTTAACATGCAGGTTCTGATGCAGTACGTCTGGGGAGGGTGTGAGATTTTGCATTTCTAACAAGATACCAGATAATGGAAGTCCTGAAACCACACTTGGGGGACGAGGGTCTCGACTGAACAGCCCCAGAGATGCTGAAAATAGAGATCTGTCTTGGATTAGGATAAAATACCCCTTAAATTTCCTTAGAACTTGAAAGTCTTACTTTATCTGGATTTATATATGTATCTATGGAAAATAGTATTTATTTTTATATAGATATTTTTATTTACTGTCTCACCATTACTTAGGTTATTTTTTTCTCTTTTCTGTAGTGCAGCCAATAACACCCAAATACAAGTCTGATTTAAGCTTTTCTATTTTAACACCCGAAGCAAATATTATATCTCATGCTCCCTACCTTGTACTGCAGCGGTTCTCAACCTGTGGCTCGCAACTCGTTTTTAACAATGAAAAGGATGAAAAGCAATGAAAATACATTGCGGCATTAGGAAGGTTGAGAACCACTGTTCTACTGGTTTCACATATGTTTGTTTAGCAAAGAGTTATGTGACTATATATTTTAAGATCACTTCTATATTCCTAAGTTATTTTCCCTAGTAATATAAGTATTATTTTGAAATTATGCCCCTAGTAATTATAATAGAAGGAACAAGAATAAAAATAATAATAAATATTCATGGCTAAGAACAATTAAACACAGCTTGTGTGGTAGGCACTAGGTTTATATTCCTTAAATTATTCAGTCCAGAATACAGACCTATGGAATAGGCATTATTATCCTGTTATATTGGTAAGAAAAGTGAGGTACAGGGAAAAAAAGTAATTGGCCCAAACTCACCCAGTTAGTAAATGATAGAATTTGGATTTGAACCCAGGTAGTCTGGCTTCTAAGTTGGTGATCTCAATGACTACAACCATATGGAAACAATTCTTTGGGATGATAAGGAGATATTGCCTTATTCTTCTACCAACATGAATATTGATTTTCAATTTATTATCATTAGAATAGTAATTTTTGTTGATAAGTTAGTCTTTTAAATAGACATCTCTGAGACTTTCAGAGCATCAGTATTGCACTAATTTCTAACTTATTTGTTGATTTGCCTTAGACAGAAAGAATCTTTCAGAATAACCAGTTTGAACTTTATGAAACAAGACTTAAAATAGTGCTTGTGAGATGCACAGGAGACTTTTGTAAGTGCAGAATGATAGCTTTCTGACACTTGCTGAAATTAAAAAAACCAAACAAACAAACAAACAAAAAAATAAAACCAAAAGCAAAGCAGCATATATATCTTGCTAATATTGTCTGGGCAACAGGTGATTTTCTGGGGTATAAGATGTTAATCACAATGCTGATTCACCTGTACGAGATGGAGACTGGAGGCCTCTGCTGATTTCTCAAACCCCACAGAGTGGAGAACCTAAATCTCTCCTCAGCCCTCTTAAAAGGTACTTTAAACTGCTAAAATTGGCTAAGCAGAAGCTTTCCCAGGAAAGCACTTGTCACTGGGATCACTCCTGAAGTGTCTGTCCACTTACCAGTCTGCCAAAACTGGTCTCACTGTATGCCCCCTAGGGCTAAAGCTATGAGGCATCTCAGTCCACACCTTTATGCTGCTCAAGTCACTAGATTACTTGGTCCTGCCTGATCCCTGTGACCCTGAGAGTGGAGCTTGCTGGGGCACTTCTCCCACAATGGCTCCACAGGCCCACAGCTGAACACTATTAGCTCCGTCTGGCTCAGTGGCTCAGTCTGGGGCCCTAGACAACACTTGAAGTCCTCTGCACTCTTGCCCAAGTTCTCCAAAGGTAGTTCAACTGAGTGCCAAGTCCAAAAAACACCAAAACAGCTTACAGTTTAGGCCTTTCCAGTTTTCAATCTCACTGCTGCTGTACTTACAGCTGCCGGCAGGATTAGACCGAATGAACACACACAACCACTTGACAGTTCTCCACTGTTTTTGTCCTCTTCATGGGGTCCAGAAATCTCTCACTGACTCCCTGTGTCCTCAAAGGGATGTTTATGGGCAGATCCTACCAGCCAAAGATGCCTGGAATCTTATCTCCCCAGACTCACCAGGCCCAGTTACAAGGAAGCTATTACTTGGCAGCCATCTTGCTCCTGCCCCTGACACTTGCTAAAAGTAAGAGGGGCCTGAGTTTCAATGTTGGTTTTTTTTGTTTGTTTGTTTGTTTTCCAGCTTTTTGGCCGGCACTGGGTTTGAACCTGCCATCTCCGGTATATGGGGCCAGTGCCCTACTCCTTTGAGCCACAGGTGCCACCACAATGTAGGTTGAATAATTTAGTTTTTTTTTTTTTTTTCAAAATTACACCTGGTTCCCCAAGTAGTCTCTCTTAAGAAAGAAATTAATTGAGATAAGCGATTTCTTTCCCAAAGAGGCTTATTTTCTTGCTAATTCAACTGTGATTAATGCTTTGTATTTACTGTTTACAATGTTTTTCTGTAAGGAAAATGAAGAGCAATGAAGTGAGTAAGAGTGAGCTGTGAATATGTCCATGGCAAGGAATTTGCCTGTTTGGGTGCATTGTGTCTGTTGCTAGAAGTTGGGCAGAAGGACGAACATCGTCTGGAGGACACATGATGCCTAGGATGTGACCTGAACAGTGGTACTCAAGAAGCCAGAGACACCGAGAGTCACAGAAGTTGGGACACTGATGCTCCTCCTTGAGTGACTCAGAGTTCTAAAAATTAGCTGGGGGAGTTTGTTTCTGTTTTCACAAATACTTACATTTATCAAATTCAACAATAGATTGCAATGGTTCAGATAATATAAGTGCCAGGATTTTAACAATGAGAGGCATTTTGATTATTCCTGGAGCTCACTGCATTCATAAACAAGGCTCAAAACCTGTTCTGTCTCTCTGTGAGAGTACATGCTACCAGCAGAACCACAGCATGGTGATTATTTTGTTAATATTAATGGATATGTCTTGTCATCAATAACCTTTTGCAGAAAGAAAGCATTACAATGATCCAGCACCAGGATGACTGTTAGGTAGAAAGTGCAGCTTTCACGTGGATTTTCTGATTTTTTGACTCCCTTTGCATCTCGTGATATGGGGGGGGGGGGCAGAGATGATCAAGGGTAACTAGGATTAACTGCCATCAACAAAGAGATTCTCTTTACCCAGCCATCAGAACAAAGGCAGTTATTATTTTTTTTTTTATTGTTAAATAATAGCTGTGTACATTAGTGCAATCAAGGGGTACAATGCGATGGTTTCATATACAATCTTAAATATTCTCATCAAACTGTTCAATGTAGCCTTCACACATTTTCTTAGCTATTGTATATAGACATTTATATTCTGCATTTAGTAAGTTTCAACTGTACCCATTCTAAGATGCACTGTAGGTGTGGCCCCACACACTACCTTCCCTCCACCCTAACCTCCCACTCCCTTCCTCTTCCTTGGCCCTTTCTTTATAGTCTTGTGCTATAGTTGGGTTATAGCCTTCATGTGAAAGCTATAATTTAGCTTCATAGTAGGGCTGAGTACATTGGATACTTTTTCTTCCATTCTGAGATACTTTGCTCAGAAGAGTATCTTCCAGCTCCATCCATGTAAACACGAAAGAGATAAATCTCCACCTTTCTTTAAGGCTGCATAGTATTCCCTGGTATGCATGTACCACAATTTGCTAGTCCATTCGTGGGTCGATGGCACTTGGGCTTCTTCCATGACTTAGCAATTATGAATTGGGCTGCAATACACATTCTGGTACAGATGTCTTTGTTATTTCGTGATTTTTTGTCTTCTGGGTATAAACCTAGTAAAGGAATTATAGGAACAAATGTCAGGTCTATTTTTAGGTCTCTAAGTATTCTCCAAACATCCTTCCAGAAGGAAAGTATTAGTGTTCATTCCCACCAGCAGTGTAGAGGTGTACCCTTTTCTCCACATCCACACCAACATCTCTGGTTTGGGGATTTTGTTATGTGGGCTACTCTTAACTGGGGTTAGGTGGTATCTCAAAGTAGTTTTGATTTGCATTTCTCTGATGATTAAGGATGATGAGCTTTTTTTCATGTGTTTGTAGATTGTGCATCTGTCTTCTTTAGAGAAATTTCTCAAGTCCCTTGCCCACCCTGAGATGGGGTCATGTGTTCTTTTCTTACTAATACATTTGAGTTCTCTATGGATTCTGGTTATTAGACCTTTATCGGAGGTAGAACCTGCAAATATTTTCTCACATTCTGAGTACTGTCTGCTTGCTTTACTCACTATGTTCTTGGCTATGCAGAAGCTTTTTAGTTTGATCAGGTCCCAGTAGTGTGTTTTTGATACTGTTTCAATTGCCTGGGGAGTCCTCCTCATAAAATATTCACCCTGGCCGATTCCTTCAAGAGTTTTCCATGCACTTTCTTCAAGTATTTTCATATTTTCATGTCTTAAGTTTAAATCTTATATCCATTGAGAGTCTATCTTAGTTAATGGTGAAAGGTGTGGGTCCAGTTTCAATCTTCTACAGGTTGCCAGCTAGTTTACCCAGCACTATTTGTTAAATGGAGAATATTTTCCCCACTGAATGTTTTTAATTGGCTTGTCAAAGATCAAATAACAGTAAGTAGCTGGATTCATCTCTTGGTTCTCTATTGTGTTCCAGACATCGACTACTCTGTTTTTGTGCCAGTACACTATTGATTTCTGGTACAGTCTGAGGTCTGGTAGTGTGATTCCTCCTGCTTTGTTTTTATTGCTGAGTAATGTTTTGGCTATTTGAGGTTTTTTCTGATTCCATATAAAACAAACTATTATTTTTTCGAGATCTTTAAAATATGACAATGGAGCTTCAATAGGAATTGCACTAAACTTATATATTGCTTTGGGTAGTATAGACATTTTAACTATGTTAATTCTTCCCAGCCATGAGCATGATATGTTTTTCCATCTCTTAACATCTTTGACTATTTCTTTTCTTAGAGTTTCATAGTTCTCTTTATAGAGATCTTTCATGTCCTTTTTAGATATACTCCCAAATATTTCATCTTCTTTGGTACTACTGTGAAAGGAATAGAGTCCTTGACTGTTTGTTCAGCTTGGTTATTGTGGGTATATATAACGGCTAC
>CAUYPK010076519.1:0-19926 GCA_963574355.1 Loris lydekkerianus
AAGAATTGGCTGATGTTCATTGTGTACTTTGATGCTTTGTTTCAGGGTCAGATTACTGTACCCATGTTTCATCACTAGTGTTAACACAGCCCAAAACGATGTCCTGCCTCTCTAAAAAGATTTGGCAAACTTCAACTTTCCATTGCTTTTGTTCATCAGTGAGTTCCTTCCGGACCATTTTTTCACCACCTTACTCATGCCGAGATTTTCACTAAAGATTTTATTGTTTCTTCTTCGATATTTACTTGTTCTGCTATGCTTCTCACAGTCAGCCAATAATTTTGATGCAAAATTTGATGAACTTGTGCAATGTTTTTTCATCAGTTCTGCTCATTACTGGCCACCCTGACCTCTCTTCATCGGTGACACTTTCTTTCCCCTTAGAAAAAGGTCTAACCCATTTGTACGCTACTGTTTTCTTCATGGCATTATCCCCATACACTTGGACTAACATGCCTTTCATTTCACTTCCACTCTTGCCAAGTTTAATGAGAAATTTAATGTTTTTCATTGCTCTAACTCAAACTCCGACACTGCTAGTGCAGGTCTGCTTTTCAAGGAGAGAGAAAAGGGACTCTCTTGGCAATGTAAGAATCCCATGAATAATGGACAACACCAAGGGCTGTGTAGTGGTGCTTTGTAGACAAGATAAATCCCTAATGGATTTGATTGGTAGGAGCAGAAGAAAAAGCGGCTCACTTATGTGTTCACCAAAGACAAAACAGTAGCCAGAGGAGCTGCAAGAAACATGTTTCCCACATGAACAAGAAAGATGAAGACAGAAATCCAACTGGTTCTGAGCAGTCTGTGTGAATCTACTTGGAACTAGGAGACTTCCTCCTCCCCACACCGTTAAAGTATTTTCAGGGAATAATTAGCTGTCCCATTATGGTCCTGATGTAAAGCATGACTAATCTGGTGATCTTTTTGTCTGATTATTGACACCTCTCCATATTTATCAATAGAACATAATAAATGACACTGAGTGAAAACCTACAATTTCAGCCTGCAGTATTGCTCACCACTGGTTCCTGGGTCATCAACTTTGTTTCATCAAGAATGTAGTTCTCCAGGGTTGGCCTTTACAGAAAATTTATAAAACTGGATTCTTTCCTAATTGTAATTTGAGATTTATGTTCCTCTTTAATATTCTACAAATGGGGATCTTAGAAGTTAAGGAAAGGCCAGGAATCACACAGAGTGGAAGCCGCAGCTTTCTGTACATTTTGTTTTAAGGTCATGCTCTTCAGGTGCCGAAGCCTGATGCTGAGGAACATGGCGATTTACACTTGTTTTTGGCTTGAACATCACTGTTCACATACACACCTGTCTATGGTAATCTTTCTTTAATAAAACACTAGACCATAATATACCTTACATCTCCATCAGTGTATTTTGTTCAACCTTGGGTAGATAAAGGATGACTATTCCATGTAACACTTATTAACTGATGTAAGAAAAATAACCGGGACCAAATATATTGCATTCTGTGCAACATTTGCATAAGATACATTTTCACAATAAACCACAAAGGAAATTTTGTCATGTAATGATAACATAATAAAGTTAAGATTTTAAGTGAAATATTTCTAAATACAATTAGAAATAAAAACATTTAAGAAAGATGTTTTAATGCTGGCTTTATGTCTTATACTAAAGCATAGCTCCTTTTTTGGAGGAGACCTCCTATAATATTACTTTCCTATTTGGATATTAACCTAAATGATGTTATTCCACTGGATTTTACATGTGTTGCAGGTCCTGCTGGGAAACCATAAAACTGGGCTCATTTAGCAAAAGGCAATGTGGCTACATGAGAAAAGTTGCCATATGTGAAACCTCGCTTTACGCCTGTTGAAATTTTTGTATTTGAAGTCTCCCAGGGACATGTCCATTGTGCTATTGTGTAATTTTATCAGCATGAACTTCTGCTGAATATTTTTCCTTCTTTTCAAAATCCATATTTGGTAGAACTAACTTCAAAACTTAATGTTGCAACATCTGTGCCCATCCACCTGGGAGCAACAGAAGATATATCCTGAAGATTATCTACATTTTCTAATCTTATAAAATGCTACAAAATGAGAGAAAAATATTATACAGTTTTTTTTTAAAGAAACCTCTGTTTTCCTCCTTAGATTTTCACAATAAAAGAACTAATACTTCTAAAGCTATACCAAATCTCTCCACAAATGTATTAAAATACTGATTTGTTTTTGTTACAGATAATTCTTAATATATTGGGTATTTTTATTATATGTAATAGAGTAATTTTACAAATTTTTTTGTTTGTTTTCTTTCTCTTTCTTCTTTTTAGAGACAAGGTTGGGTGATCACAGAGCAGTACAGCTTCAAACTCCTGGGGCCACTTGATCTCTTACCTCAGCCTTGGGAGTCAGAATAGCTTCTAACTCTTGCTTTGACGCAAAGAATAAGATGATAAAGGTAATGCATTTAACTTTATTTCAAATTTAAACAACAGAAATATTTAAGGCAGGGCCAAGTGAACTATTATATCTATGATCAAGACAGTAAGGGAAAATGTGGTGAATTCAAGTCCATCGGCATATTGCAAAGCCAAATTCTAATGGAAAAAATTCAACTTGAAAGTTGCTATATGCAAGTCCCAGAATTTGACCTGGCCTCTTTTCCACATGTCAGTTCACCATTTGTAGAAGAGGACTGGCTTGCCTAGAAGTAAGAGAGGAAAAGTGGGTATTTAACCCTTCAGTAGGTAGAGGAGTGTCCAGTGCTAGGGAATTCACTGGGAAAAGGGCAGCCTGTAAATATGCGCTGAATGCAAGCTTTTCTCTTACAGGTAAAGCTAAAAGGAGGAAAATGTACCGGTTATTTGATTTCCTTTACCCATTTGCATTTCTTGAGGTGCAATATACAAAGCAAATAATTTCTGCTGGTGAAACTAAGCTAACATTTATAGTATTGTGTGAGTTACATTTTAGAATTACAATTGAAGAGAGCAATACCATTTATCTGAATCTGAGCATGGGCTGTGTCAGTTCTCAGTTATTATTGTCAGACATAAAGTTCTCCAAATATTCCCTTTATTTGGCTTGACAGGAACATGGCACCATGTGTCTAAAGTAGGATTTTCATGAGAGAAAAAGTTATTAGAGGCATAAACATGGAAGAATATTTTGCTATAAATGTGGTAGAGACTTTTTAAAAGCATCAAAATCACTAATGTGATTTAGCAATTAAACTGTGTCAATGCCCCTGTAGGGAAAAGTTCATAATTTGCAAGCTGTAGTTGCTATTGACCTGATTTTACAATTGAGATCATGTCTGCTTTTTAATTTGGAAACAAAATTGATCACCATGCTCTATAAACACAGCCTGCCAAGTTATTACCCTGAAACTTTTGTAAATACATATTTATTTAAGAGCAGTATAAATCATACTGTGACAAATTATTTTATAAACTTATTTCAAAAGATTGCTTTATATTCAAACATTGGAATCTTCAAGTTCTTCAATTAATATTACATTTTTTGATCATAGTTTTTAAAATAAGATTTTTAAAAAATATGCTTGTATTCACTCCAAAAAATTGGCTTCTTGACCCCAATGCTGCTTTAATATTTATGAAGTGCTCATTCTCCCTATGTCTTCAGAAATCATTATAATGCTCACTTATTTTTTGAACAGTTTTCAGTATTATTGTATTGTAATATTAGCAGATGAAGCTTACAATCTAAAAGGTTAATATAATGTACATAAATTGCTCCTTTAATTACCACCCTATGAAGGAAGATAGAATGGAATCAATACAAAAGGGTCCATCTATTTGTTTTAAAGCCATTTTAGATTTTCTCTGACATTTATCCCTCTAATCCATAATTTCTATTTCTTATAGATGTTCTCAATGCTGTAATTTTTAAAATTTAACTGAGTATCAATGAATAACAGAAGTATTTTCATTACAACAAGTATTGGAAGAACAACAAAAGTATTCCAAGTATCTTCTTTTGCTACTTCTAGATTTTATTCTACTTTAAAAGCAAATTAAGGGTTGCTTAACACGAAATGTTCATTTCCACTTAATTTGCATGGTGATTTCATGAGGACAACTTTGATAGTTGAATTCTAGGTGGGAATCCAAAGAGATTCTCTATTCTTGATGGATTAATTTAAGAGAAGTTCTACTTTTTCCTTTTCTTTGCTTTTTATTTATTTATTTACTTTTTGAAACTGTCTCACTTTGTTAAAGTGCCATGGTATCATAACTCGCAGCAACCTCAAACTCTTGGGTTCAAGTGATCCTCTTGCCTCAGCCTCTCAAGTAGCTGGGACTACAGATGCCCACCACAATGCCAGGCTACTTTTTAAAGATGGGGTCTAGCTCTTGAACTCCTGAGGTCAGGCAATCCTCCTGTCTTGGCCTCCCAGAGTGCTGGAGTCCTACCTTTCTCATCTTCTTCTTCTTGGTCGTCTGTTAGTGGGATCACTTCCGGTTGATCCACAATTGCAGCATCTTCCTGGTCTGATGAAAGTTCTAAATAGAATGAGACAGAAGGATACTTAAGGATATCTTAGTTGGAATAATAAAGAAAGAACACAGTGACGATAGCCCAGAAAGTCAAAGTTCTTTTTTTTTTTTTCGTCCAGGTTTCAACAGTCACACAAAATAGAAACCTATTGCCATCCTCCAGTAATCATTGCCCAAAACACACGAGCACAAATATATATATAGAATTCATGGTTCACAGTTTCATCTCATTCTCTGATAACAATATATTCTGGTTTCAGTACCTTCTGTTTCCATATATGAGCTCTGGGACTCTGTTTCAATTTTTATTTCATTCTTCATTGAATCATTCTCTTGTCCTGTTAAAAACAGTGATTGAAAAATAAAAGAAATGTGATATGCATGACCATAGCTTTATCCCTGGTTTGAAAAAGCAAAATTTTCAGAAACTATGCTCTACCCATGCATGGAGGGACAGAGAACAGTTTTGAAGGACAAAACTAGCAATTTTTCATATCATTAGATTTACATCAATTATTTCATAACAAATATCCAGATAATTTAGATAAATTGTATCTTTTTCTGATTAGTATAATTAATACTTTGCTTATCAATGCTTTGGATAGGGATAGAGGACACAAGTTGGAAGTTTTGAAATTTTAAAATAATTTCTGGGCTATCTGGGTTAACTACATCTAATTATTTCCCAAGTTGACAATGCCTAGAAAATTAAAATGTTGCTCGTTTTTCATTTTTCCATCAACAGAACTTTAAAAACTTGAGTAATGTGAGCACAGGGGAGTTGGGTGGCATAACAGCCCAACCATTCTCTTGAGGCATGTGCTAAATATAGCAAAGGTCAGGAAAGAATTCAGCCAACACCTTATTACTCTGGGGCTGATTATCTAGTGATGGTTTTTCTTCCACACCCTTTGGCTTCTCCTCCTACCCTGCCCTGTAGAGTTTAAAACACTTAAGTGCTTATTAAGAGAAGAAATTGAAATCTTTCCATTTTCCTTCATGCTATGGACAGATTAAAATTCCAGAACTACAATTGGTTATAGGTGCTAAAGGGGTCATAGAGGAGAGGGGCTCTGCCTGAGTACCTCCCTGTGGGGAGCAGCATCACTGATCCACTTGCCTCTACTTCCTGTAAGAGGATTACGTTTGTCTATGACCATGTGACCTGCAGTGGCCCCTGTGGGATAAGCGTATATTCCACCTCATTGACACCGGGCCTGTTCATGTGATTTGGCTCATAAAGTAGCACTGGAACAGATGTGATGTGTACTGCATCTCAGCTGGAGCTTTAAGATCTATTGCATCCTTCTTCTAGTTCTCTTGCTTCTATTAGAATAAAAACAGGTGGAACGGGACCAAGCAGGACCAAGCAGAGATAATAAGCCTTGAACCTTATTGAAAGTTATTGATATTGATATTGAAAGTTCAAGACAATGAGCCTTGAACTTATCAAAAGTCATTGAAACTTTTGAGGTTATTTGTTATGGTAGCAAAGCCTACTTACACAATCCATCTTTTTCTACCCTCCTCTTTGATAGTATTCACAAACCACTCAGTATATTACTTCCCCTTGATTCATTTACTGCTAGTATTACCCAGATGAGGGGAAAGTTTTTTGTGTGACATCCATTCCTTCTGAGCTCATTTTAATCAAAAGAATCTGATAACATAATTACAACTAAGGCATATTTATTTGTCTGATAATTGAAACTAGAAACCTCAAGCTGTTTTGGATGACTTTGATCACTTCTAAAGTTCAGTGATGCCAAGTCTTGATGATTCTGCAAAATATTTCCCTTTTCCCACTTTCCATATTCTTCACATTTCCTCATTCAGGGATGTATCATGTGATTTTTAGATCCTTCATTTTCTTCTCCTGTAATCAGTTTTGTAAGTTGCTACCAGAAAACTAGCAGAAATGTCTTTTAAAATAGGGACTTGATCAATACCTTTCTTCTGCTGATAAACCCCATTCATCCCCATTCTTCCCCATCACTTCTCAAAGTATAGCCATGGACAAACAGCATTGGAGTCACCTGGGAGCTTTCTAAAAACATAGAATTTCAGGCCTTACCCCAGACCTACAGAATCAGAACCTGCATTTTAACAGGATGTCTGTGTAATTTGTATATAGATTAAAAACTGAAATGCACTGCTCTACTAGATGCCAGTGTATCTGCAAACTATTGAGCCCATAAAAAATCTCAGGCTTTGCCTAGACACTCTACATCTATTACCTCTGATGATCACATTAGCCTTGTACATATTGTGATTCCCATCCTGTTTTCAAAATTCACAACTAGCTGTATCTAATTACAAATATCTATTTTTGTTTGCCTGGAAATACATTTATTTTGCTTTTTAGTTTTTAAAATTAATGTCTGTTTGCATATAGTAAAACTTACAAATAGGGTATAGCTCAATGACTCTTTATATCCACACTATCTTCCTGTGTAGTCACCAACCAGATCAAGAACATTTCTTGTTCCAATGGCTTCCTCCTGTTGATACTCTCCAACTGCTAATAGTTTTTTTTCTGTTTTTGAAATTCATATAAACAGAACATAAAGTATATGTTGTTTTCTATCTTAGTTGTTTTATGCCTGTTGTCTGTAAGGTTAATTCCAGTTGCTGTGTGCATCAATTGTTCAATCTTTGTCCTTGATGTATACTGTTCTGCTGCCTGAATATACAATGTCATATGAGTGGTGAATTTTTTCATGTTGGGGCAATTGTGAATAATATTGGTAAAAATACTCTTGTGTATGCCTGCTGGTAGACATATGTACTCATATCACTTGGGTATGAACCCAGAAGTGAAATTGCTAACTGATGAGAAAAGCATATCTGTAGCTTTACTAGATATCACAAAACTCTGCTCTAAAGAATGTGTTCCATTTTACACTCCTGCCAGAAATGTTAAAGGATTCCTTGTGCAACATTTATTTTTTAGATTATATAATGCTATTACTGGTCACAAAATTTTAAAATATGACATAGAAAGCAATGAAAAATCCCCCCTTCCCCCCAAGCTATTTTCTGCCCTTGTCCCCTATAGGTACCAAACAGAGTGATGAGCGCCTAACTGGCCATTCACTGTACAGTGTACTGAGTGCCACTAGGTGGTGGGTACAGCAGGTGCTGAGAGTGGATCTTTACTAAGTTACAGAACTGTGTCTTAACTCATACTGTGCTTGTCCTCGAAGTGGATATAGATGCAGGAACATAAGTGTGATAGGCGGGAAAAATTCTTTCTCGTAAGATGTGAAAAAAAGTTCCAACTTTTTGCAGAAAAATTACTTTGAGCATATTTTTAGATGACAGGAAACTGAGAGGAACACCTACTCTGTTGGACAACAGAATCAAGGCTGAAATACTCTCAACAGATTAAATGAAACAAGATGAAATTTAACAAGGGTAAATGTAAAATGCTAAAATCAACGTTATAAAAGCAATCTGAGAGATAGAATAGAAAGACATCAACCCCATTTCTTTTCTTTTTTTTTTTTTTTCCATTTCTTTATTTTTTATTGTTGGGGATTCATTGAGGGTACAATAAACCAGGTTATGATGATTACATTTTTTAGGTAAAGTCCCTCTTACAATTGTGTCTTGCGCCCAAAAGGTGTGGCACACACCAAAGCCCCACTCCCCTACCTCCTTCCCTCTCATTGCTCTTCCTTTCTGATTTCATTTCTTTTTTCTTTTCTTTTTCTTTCTTTTTTTTTTTAAGCAGGAACTCCACTTTATTGCGTCAAGCAGCCGCTTATATAGAGCGTGGGGAAGACCAACCCCATTTCTGATAGAAGTAGAGCCACAGGTTTTACACTGCAGATAAATACTGGATGGACGTGAGAATGGCTGGATGGAGAATCACACATAAAGTAAAGGAAATATTTTAAATTTATCTCCTGGGAAATGTTTTCCATGGATAGCTATTTCCAGCTACTCACAAAAAGAGGGAACTTGAAACATTAAAACATAATATAATTATGCCAAGGGAAAATACTTTTATAAAAGATATGTTCAGAAAAATGAAGTATGTAGAAAGTGTGTTTGGATTTGCAATGAAGAATAAGACTAATGGATAAAGAAATTAAAAGGTAAATTGAATGAATAGGAAATTGACTGAAACAATAAAAAAAAATCACATTACAGGCCTAGAAACACTATGACATTCTCCAAAGGATGTCATAAAAAAGAATAAACACTATAGATAAGTAAATCAATGTTTTAGATATCAAACTCTTGAGTGAAAGTTTACTAAGAAAGCAAAAGTAGTGAGAAGAATTTAACATGAGATGATGATATATATACAGAACAGAAAATAGTAATAGAACTTCTAATCCAAGGATTATAAGAATTCTAAGCAGCAAAATTTTATCTATATGATGGAAACAACGAAATAACATATTTTGAGGTTTAAAAATATTGTAGAAGGTAGTATGCAATTTCATATTTTAAACTACATGCAGAATACACATGTACTTATACATATTTTTAATAGCAGGGACACAAATTGAAAGGTTGTATCTCAAATGTTAACACTGATTATCTTTGAATGGTAGGTGAGATTTTAATTTATAGGATTTTGATTTTGCTAACCTGCATTTTATATTTTATAACAATTGCATATTTATAATTTAATAACCACAGGGTATCCATGAAGTTTATGTACAATTTAAAATATAAACTGCACAAGAACTTTATGGACACTCTGTATTATAAAACAATTTACAAAATAGAAAAAATGCTCTTAGTGATATCACAGAAAAAAAAATTCTGGTTAAAATTTGTGTGTGTGTCTCAAACCAAATCCAATTACTTTTTTCTCAGTCTCTACTTGAACTCTAGAAACAGTTTGAGAAATGTAATTTTTGAATAACTTTTTAACAAGTCCCCCTTTTTGTTTTTGAGCCAAATTATATATCATTCCCTTTGCTCTCTATAAGCCAACCTAATACTCATTTTCTACACTTATTACTTTATTTCTTGCCCTTACTTAGTATGTGTTCCTCAGAGCTGAAATACCCTCTTTTCTCCTTTCTTACATAAGTAAAATCTCTTCATCTTTCAAAGCTAAATCATTAATTAATTAAATTTTTTTTGTAGCTTTCTCTGAGTCACTAGTCAGGATCGATCATTTTCATATCTTTGCTTAGTGAGTTCTTTTGCCCATTCATCTATGTATTATCCTCACCACACTGTAATAGAGTTGTATTTGTTCTCGTCTCTCTTTCCAGATCATGAGCATTATGAAGAAAGAAATTTCGTTTTATTCACATTGCTCTTCCTAGCACCTACTAATAAGGAGTGATCAGTAGATGTCTATCTAATTGGTCTCCTGTGATATACGAACCGAAGTCCGTCAATAGTCATTAAGGACTATCACTTTCGCTTGCATCTTTTAACAAGGTAAGTGCCTTATACTACTAAGCAATTTATGTCCTGTATTTGTTGCAAAAAATCCTGGAGTGGACATAAGGATAACTGAATGTTTTAGGTAGGCAAGTCACAATTTCTTTGGGCTTAAATTTCCTCAACTTCTAGGTTCCTAAGTCTTATTATGAAGTTTCCAGTAACATCAACTTTTGTTCATTGGGTGGATGACATTGAGAAGGAATCTGTGGGCCTCACAGCACTGTTTGTTTGAGGACTTGACCATCACACCTAATCATCATGCCAGTTATTGCTGGGACCTCTAACTCATTATTTGTGACTAGCAGCGTACAGTAACAGGAGAGAGTAGAAGATCCAGAAAGTAAGAGCAGCCAATCTGTATTTCTGTGCGTCTCGTGATCCCAGGGTCTACTTGATACATTTTCAGAGGAATTCAGTCAGCCATGAGAAGATCACAATTCTACAGAGGAACTGCTGATAACATGGCACAGCTTGAGGTGGCAACCCAAGTCTGTTGATGAATACCAGAAAATTTCAGTGATTTGGAATTCTTGACACTGCACTTTGAGGATAAAAAGCTATTTCAAATCTCTCGGGATATTTTTCTCTCTTGCCTTCTGACCTGTCTCTGCTCCTGACCTGTTTCACCTGTACTTTACATATTCTGGCCATCTTTTCTTGAAATAGAAATACATACATTTTTCTCTTTCCAATTTTCCTAAAGTTAATAAAAAATGGGGAAGGAAATGAGGTGCCCAACTTTTAAAATGAGCTGGGATTTGGTGTGTGCACATGTGTGTGTGAGAGAGAAAGAGAGAGAATGAGAGAGAGAGAGAGAGAGAATGAGCTCCTCACCCTGCACCCAGGCTTGCTGTGTGTTAATGACAACTCCAGGAGTTTCCAACCCATCTTGCTTTCTTGGCCTCATGGGAGGTGGGGGCAGGGGGAGGGAGAGGGGGAATGGGGAACCTTTATGTCATGTCGGGCTCCCCCTTCAGAATAGTTGAAGTCCACCCACTGTCCTTTGCCCTAATCCCTCCTAGCAGAGGAAACAAAAGAAAACAAAGAATTCCACCGTCTGTGTATGTATTTTTCATACACTAAACTCAACCATCCATACTGATGGGAGGGGACCATTAGAACAGATAATCCAAAAATCCATTCACTTTTCTTTAGAACGAGATCTCATGATTGTTTCTTAGACCCTTGATAATTAAGTTTGGCTCAAGCGAATGCTTTAGCTTTAATTAATTTGCATGAAAATTGGTTTGGGGATATCAGTCTGGAATTAAGCATTTCTAGGGGATAAACCTAAACTCACTTTTAAATGGACTATTTTTGAGCAATAGCAACAACCACACAGTTTTATTGCTTGCAAATTATTAGATGCTCAGATTTTCCTCAGAATAAAGACTTACTTTCTTTGATGCTTGTTTTTAAAGTGATAAGAGATATTATGTATTGTTAAATTTGCTACTTGATTGCCATTAATATTCAAAATTTTATCTTTATAATGTCTAAAAATAATCCAGATAAAGAGCAGGAGTTAAACCTAGATTAGTGTCCATTTGATTATTTTCTAGACATCTTGGTATTCTCCAAGGGCCAATAAAACTTTCTAATGTGAATTATTTCTAAAATTATTTTTTTTAGTTACAAAAGAAATGCAGCTTCCTTATAGATATACCAAAAGACACATACAAGTATTGAGAATTGTGGGTAAGTTTACAACTAAGGCAGGGCCACTTTTAATACTGCGAATTGCCATCTTTCCCTTGTGTATATGTACATATAAACATACATGCATATAAAGTTATATGTATGCACACATATGAACATACACATATATGAACAAATATATAATTATGTTCTGAGATCACAATATGTTTATTATACTTTGATTCCTGCTTTTTTGTTCCATGTTTTAATAAGCATCATATGCTATCATTACAATTTCTTTAGAAATCTTATTTTGAAAAGATCCATGTTTTTAATTTTTTTTGCCATTAAACTCAATATTCCAAGAAACATTTTAGTGCATAAACATCTCCATACTCTGAATGGATATTACTTTAGGATAAATTCCTAAAGCGTAATTTTTTCATCAAAGTATGAACATGTTACCTTCTATTAGGTTTTGCCAAATTTGCTGATGAGAAGGTTGTCCCCTGCAGGCTCTCTCTAACTATAAGTGTGTTTGGAAACCTATTTTTACTCATTTTATGTATTTTCAGTTCTATGTAAAATTATTCTAAAAGAGAAGTTACTGCACTCCTATTTTATTTGCATCTCTCTAAATAATAGAGGGGATCTCTTCTTATTTACGAAGTCTATGTTTTGTCTTTTTGTCAATTATAGTCAAGTCTCTTTGCCCACTTTTCTCTTAGGTCGTTTATTTTTTGTCTTATTGATTTATGAAGTCTTTTTTTTCAAAGAAAAAAATGAACTGTTGTCATTTATGGGAGAATATTTTTGCCACTAGTTTTTCTTTAGAATTTGATTATAACCTTTATTTATTATGTATAAATTTATGTACTACAGTTCAGTCACCTCACTCTTTCATGACGTATGTTGACGTATGCATAAATCGAGCATACAACCTTCTGTCTGCAAGTATGTATTTATAATTAAAAAAGCAGCATCTAATTTTTTTTAAAAAACTTACATTTTGTTTTTAGAAAGATGTTATGTTTTTGGAGCAGTTTTTGATTCACAGAAAAATTGAGAGAAGGTACAGGGATAGCCCACATAACCCCAACCAAAGTCTGTAACTTACCTTGGGGTTCACTCTTGGTGCTGTACATTCTGTGGGTTTGGGCAAATGTATAAAGCTCTGTATCCCCCTTCAAGTATCATACAGAATATTTTCATTGCCCTATAAATCCTATGTTCCTCCTGTTTATCCCTCCACCCAACCCCAAGCCTTGGCAAGCACTGATCTTTTCAAGTCTCCATAGTTTTGCACTTTCCAGAACATCAATGTATAGTTGTAATCAGACAGTTTGTAGCCTTTACAGACTGGCTTTTTTCACTTGGTAAGATGCATTTAAGTTTTCTGTGTGTCTTTCCGTGGCTTGATAGTTCATTTCCTTTTAGTGCTGAATAATAACTTTTGGTTCCTTTATTCTGGCATTTTTATGGTTTCATTTTTATATTTCATCTCTGCTCCTTCTGGAATTTATGTTGGTGTAAAGAATGAGGTTGAGATTCAGCTTATTTTTTCAAAAGGCCAACTAGTTGTCTTAACGTCATTTATTGAATCATCTGTCAGGCAGAAATGTCAGCCAGAGTGTGTACTGAAATCCCAGATCTAGTTGGGGCTCTTTAGTTGGTTTCATTGATCAGCCTGCCCATTTCTACAGCAGGCCTAAACTGTTAATCACATTTTTCAAACATTCCATGTTATTTTTAGTACATTTGCTTTGTCACTGACTGATAATATTGTGTCTGTGAATTCACAGTTGCATTTCCAATGGGTTTTTATTTGTAGTGTATCTTGTTATACCATCTGACATGTAAAGACCCATCATTATTCTATTTAATCAGAGATTTAAATTTTCATCAATGTAAAATGACCAACTCTTTTTTGCTTGGGACTTTTTGCTAGAATTCTACCTGGAGAGATTCTGAAGTAGTTTTTCGTGTTTTCTTTTGATGTTCACTTCCCAAATGTACCTTTCTCTAACTTTATATTTTTAAATCTTTATGACTGTATTGAATTTAACTCAATCTTAGTGGGTTGGGTCTGTTCTAAACTCTTCACTCTGTTTCATTGGTCAGCCTGTCTATTCCTAAAGCAGGACTACAGTGTTAATCACATTTTTAATTATACTTATTGTCATAACTATTTGTTTGTGTTTCTGTCATCTTATTAGATACATTGTGCTTTTGTTACACTGTTAGGTTTTATAAAAAATTATTACTTGCATTGCTGAGTATACTCTATTTGATACAATCTTTTTATTAAATTTAGAAAGTAAGTTCTCTTCCTTTAATTCCATAGTGATCTAATTCTTTTTGTGATCATCATACAATTTTTCGAAGATATTCTGAAGGCTCACTTACATTGTCAGGATCCATAACATACTAAGATTTTTAGTTTTTGAGTTGTCTTTATGGAAGTCAGCCTTATGTACAACTGTTCCTGCTTCACCATAATCTTGTTTGTAAGATTGATACTTCCTTGCCTTCTTCTCTCTTTACTGCCTTTCTCAATTTTCTCCCCTTCCTTCCTTCCTTCCTTCCTTCCTTCCTTCCTTCCTTCCTTCCTTCCTTCCTTCCTTCCTTCCTTTCTCCCTCCCTCTCTCCTTCCCTCCCTCCCACCTCCTCCTCCTTCTCACTCTCTTTCTCTCTCTCTTTTTCTATTTTAACCATTTTATAAAATTGCAGTATGTATAGGCCAGGATCTGTGGCTCGTGCCTATAATCCTAGCAGTCTGGGAGGCCAAGGTGGGTGGATTGCCTGAGCTCTGGAGTTTGAGACCAGCAAGAGCGAGACCCTATCTCTAAAAAGTAGCTGGGTGTTGGGGTGTGTGCCTGTAGTTCCATCTACTTGGGAGGCTGAGACAAGAGGATTGCTTGAACCCAAGAGTTTGAGGTTGCTGTGAGCTATGACACCATAGCATTCTACTGAGGGCAACAAAGTAAGATTTTTGTCTCAAAAATGTTTTTTTGGCAATGTATGTGTAGGAAAGTATACTAAAATTTAGAGCTAAATTAAATAACTATAACCAAAGACAAAAATCCTACACATTTTTACAGTTATCTTCCAGACTGTAAGCCCCATATGCCCCCTCCTAGGAAGTTTCTCCTCTCAGTCTCTGAAGTTCAATCAATATCCTGTCAGAGGAATAACTATCTAGATTTTCTTTATGTTTTACCAGCTAAACATGCTTTTCTAAATGTTAATTATTTTTTTCTGCCCTTTAAAACTTGATATATAAATGAAATTGTACAATATATTTGCTTTCACACCCTCGTTAGTTGAGTATTATACTTATGAGATTCATCCAGTTTTTTTCATGTAATTGTAGTTTGTGGTTTCTGACAAGACTTTGCTTCATCCTTATCTTTGTTTTTCTGTAAGTAATTCTCCATTTTCTTCTTTATTGATGGTATGGAGAAATTTGATTATGATGAGCTTAGATATACTTTTATTTTATTTTTTAAAACAGGGTCTCATTCTGAACCCAGGCTACAGTGTGGTGGCATCAGCCTACCTCAAACCAACCTCAAACTCCTGGGCTCAAGCAATCCTCCTGCCTCTTTCTCCTTAGTAACTGGGACTATAGCAACCCACCACAATGCCCAGATCATTTTTCTATTTTTAGCAAAGACAGGGTCTCACTCTTGTTCAGCCTGATCTTGAACTCCTGAACTCAAGCAATCCTCCCATCTTGGCCTCCCAGAGTGCTAGGATTACAGGCATGAGCCATGGTGCCTGGCCATAATTTTATGTTCTGGTGCTTGGAGGTCATAGAGTTCAGTTATGTGGACTCATAATTTCGTCAAATTAGTGAAAAACATTAGCCATTTTTACTTTAAATATTTTTTTTTCTGTCTTTCCTTCCCATATTCACTGTCAGAGATTTCAACTCATTGTTATTATAATGTATTGTTCAAGTTGTTCACTGATGCTCTTCTTATTTTCTTCCCTTACTTTCTCTGAGTTTCAATTTGGGTAGTTTCTATTGCTACATTTTGAAATCCTTCTGTGGAGTTTAATCTACCATTGTTTTCATCGAGTGTATTTTTTATCTCAGGCACTATGCTTTTCATCTCTAGACATTAAATTTGGGTCTTTTTATATTTTTCTTGTCAAATCAACAAGGTGAATTCTTATTCCACCTTTTTGGACATGTGGAATAGTTATAAAAATTTTGACATACACTTTCATATTAATAATATCATTTTTGCCATTTCCGGATTGATTTCTATTAATGGACTTTTCTTCTCCTATGGGTCATACTTTCCCAGTTCTTGTCAAGAATTGAGAAGGGTCTGAGATTTTACTTTACTTGAAAATTAAGAAGTTAGCTTGCCACAGTTACCAAGGTGCTGACAAAAGACATAGACTCCTAGGTCCAAGAAAGGGAAGAGTTTATTAATTCAGAACAATAGTGATGACTAGAGTTCCTGAATCCTAGTTGACATATGACAACATCAAGTGGACGGGGCGATTCTTGCACACTCAGCAGCTTCTGTAACAGGGAAGGAATCCTGAGCATAGAAAATCTCAAGAGTCCCTGAATCTTTTATAATATAATGAGTAATAAGTATGTCTGTATGTCTGTTCTTTGATCTGGAGGGACACTGTGCTTTTCAAGGATATAAGCAGTGTCTCTGCTCACAAGATATGCAGAAATGTAAAATATGTCTGGAGAACTGTCTTCCAATACTTCTTGAAGGGCTGGAAATTTTGTTGCTTTCATTTGGTTGAGTGTGAGATTATATTTGCCTTCCTATGAATATTCTTGAGCTTCATTCTGGGATGTAGTTAAGTTACTCAGAACTATTTTGATCCTCTTAAGTCTCACTTTTAAGCTGTCCTGGGGAGGACAAGAGCAGCATTTGGCCTACTGCCTCTTTTTGCTTCACTACTGAGACAAAAAGCTTTTGAGTTTTGTATGAATTTTCAGGTTCTCAAGTCTGGCTGGAGGCACTCCTTTCAGCCTTGTACAAACTTCAGGAATTATTCCCTCAGATCCTTTTTTTTTTTTTTTTTTTTTTTTGCAGTTTTTGGCCTGGGCCAGGTTTGAACCCACCACCTCTGGTATATGGGGCTGGTGTCCTACTCTTTTGAGCCACAAGCACCGCCCTATTCTCTCAGATCTTTTAGTGTTCTTAACTAGTCCTCACTACTTAGCTGAAGAATTGAGGGATTCCTTCTGGGGAGCTCTCTTCTCTGCAGAAATTGCTCCTGTAAACTTTGGACACCTTGACCTCCCAGGATTCTTACCTCTGTCTCTCTCATCTTGAAGAGTCCACTGGAGTCTACCTGGATTCTTCTCTGTAACATGGCCTGGAAACTCTGACTGCAGTCAGCTGTTGCAGGCATAGGGCTCACCTCATTTCCTAATTCTAAGGGATCCCTGAGACTTAAAATTTCGACATTACTCTCCATGTTAATAGAAAATTATAACAGAACTTTGACTTAACTTACCACATTGTAATAAATGCCACTATTGTGGTATATTTTAACATTATATATAACTTAACTCCCACAGGACATTATTGTTATTGATATATACCAGCAGTATTCATTTAGACTTATCCAATAATTACCACTTACCTTGTTCTTAACTTCTTCTTTTATTGTTTACTTTCTATCCTGAATCAACATCTTTCTACCCAAAGAATGCACCAGAATTCTCTGGTGATGAACTTTTTTCTAGTGGTGACTTTTTTTGTTGTTCCTCCAAAATTTCCTTAATTAACTGTTAGTTTTGAAACATAATTTCCTCCTTGGTTTAGAATTCTTGATTTATAGCTATTTTGTTGTACTGCATTTTTTATTTTCATTATATCTATTGAGAATTTAGTTATCAAGACACTTTCGGGGGGTGGAGACAAGATGGCGGACTGTAGGCAGCTTTCCACAGAGGCTCCCGTCCTAAAGGAGAGTTAAGGGATGGAAATTTAGCAAGTAACCTGATGGATTTGAGCAGCATCAAGAGAGAAAGTTGAAGAACGCACATCAACCCTGCTGAGGAGAGCTGCGACCACAAGGACGCACACAAAAGGTACAAAACCCATCACCAAGTGGACAGGAGTCCCCCCTCCCCCATCTGATTGGATTAAGAGCCCCACAAACAAATGGGCAGAAATCAAAGGCCCTCCCACTACACTCCATGGGAGAGACCTACTGAAATCCGGACCTACCTCCTCTACTAGGGTGCCAGAGCATTTTCTTACTAGGCATAAAACTGTATAAAACTGTAAATAACCTTTGCCCGCAACTCTGAACTCCCAACCCTCCTTGGGCAGCAATACAGCTAGGCATAAAGCTAAGTGGAACTGTGTGAGCTCGCTGCCGGTGACTCTGGGCTCCCAGCACTTCCTCCCCCGACCCTCACTCTGGGATCTGGAGGCCTGAGCGGTGGGGCGGGCGGCCAAGCAGAAAGCTGATCTGAACTGAGTGAGCTCTCTACCGGTGGCTCCAGGCTCCTGGCGCTCCATCTCCTGCCCTCACTCTGAGATCTGGAAGCCTGAGCAGTGGTGGGGCAGCCGGGTAGAAAGCTGAGCCGAACTGAGTGTGCTCACTGCCCATGGCTCTGGGCTCCTGGCGCTCCCCCACACCCGCCCTCACTCTAAGATTGGGAGGCCTGAGCAGCAGCGGGGCGGCCGGGCAGAAAGCTGAGCCGAACTGAGTGTGCTCTCTGCGGGTGCTCCCCCACCCCCGCCCTCATTCTAAGATCAGGAGGCCTGAGCTGCGGCGGGGCGGCCAGGCAGAAAGCTGAGCAGAGCTGAGTGTCCTTGCCGCAGGCGGCTCCGGGCTCCAGGTGCTCCCTTACCCCCACCCTCACTCTGAGATCTGAAGGCTTGTCCCCTGGGAGTTCAGATCCTTGGGGGACTTGTCGGTTCGTGGACAGTGCCTGATCTGCGGCTGGTCAGTGCTGACTCTGGGGCACGGGAATTAGGCTGGGAGAAACCCATATCAGAGAAGCAGCTCCCTGAGATGTCTGAAGCCATACCTCCTGTCTCCCTGGGCAACCAGAGGATACCACCCCTGAGCAAAGGATTTGCCTGAAGCGACTCACAGACCCGGAAAGCTCCCAAGGCAGGGCCAACTCAGAGAGCTGAGACTTCAACCCAGAGTAAGTACTTTACTAGGGTCAAACAGAAACCAGCTAAAAATAAGACAGATCCACTTAGCCCCACCACATCAGACAGGGCCCCAGCCTCTCAGGTCACAATGCTGTACGGGCCCTCAACAAAACCCCAGGGGAAAAATCAAAGGCACTAAAACAACCATGGGGTGGAATCAGTGGAAAAACTCTGGTAACATTAATAACCAGAATAGATCAACACTCTAAGGAAAGATATGGCAGATATAATTGAAGATCCCATCCATAAAAACTGGCTAACATGTCAGAAATTGAATTCAGAATTTGGATTGCAGACAAGATTAATACAATGAAATTAGGAATCCGAGGAGAAATTCAAAAGTTGTCTCAAGAATTTAATGAATTTAAAGACAAAACCACCAAAGACTTAGATACACTGAAGCAAGAATTTGCAGCCCTCAAAAATATGAAAAATATAGTAGAATCCCTCAGCAACAGAATGGACAAAGCAGAAGAAAGGATTTCTGACATTGAAGATAAAGCCTTTGAACGCTCCCAAACTCTCAAAGAGGAAGAGAAATGGAGAACAAAAACAGATCATTCTCTCAGAGAGCTCTGGGATAATTCGAAGAAGACCAACATACGAATAATAGGAATTTCTGAAAATGATGAAGTGGCCTCGATGGGCACAGAGGCCCTTCTGCAGGAAATTATGAAAAAAAATTTTCCAGACATGCCTAGAGATTCTGAAATTCAGATAGCAGACAGCTTCAGAACCCCAGCACAATTCAACTCCAATAAGTCATCCCCCAGGCATATCATAATTAGCTTCACTAAAGTTAATATGAAGGATAAGATTCTAAAAGCAGCCATGCAAAAGAAAAACCATTACGTACAAAGGCAAGAACATTAGAATGACTGCAGATCTCTCTGCTGAAACATTTCAAGCCAGAAGAGGGTGATCATCAACTTTTAATCTCCTAAAGCAAAGTAACTTTCAACCTAGGATCTTGTACCCAGCTAAACTGAGTTTCATTTATGATGGAGAAATTAAATACTTCAATGACATTCATAGGTTGAGAAAATTTGCCATAAGTAAACCAGCTCTTCAGGATATTCTCAGACCTATCCTCCACAATGACCAACCCAAACCTATACCACAAAAGTAAACTCATTCAGAAATTTCGGATCAAACTCCAACTTCCACACTGGCGAAAGGATTAAAAATGTCCAC
>CAUYPK010076521.1:0-26257 GCA_963574355.1 Loris lydekkerianus
ATGTGTTGAATTACATTTATAGATTTACGTATATTGAACCAGCCTTGAGAGCCTGGGATAAATCCGACTTGGTCATGGTGTATAATTTTTTTGATGTGTTGTTGGATTCTGTTTGTTAGGATCTTATTGAGTATTTTAGCAGCAAGATATATTCTTCACAGGTTGTATAAGCAAAATGGTTTCATTAGGAGCAGAAGCTATCATCTTGCAAGATAAATGAGAACCCAAAGTAGACTTTCAATGGATAGTTGCCTCGTGTTAATATCCTTTCTAGTTTTGGGATTATTCTTTTGAGAAAACGCAGAATGTTAGTTACAGTTCCAACTAGGAAGCTTGAATTTGTCTTACATACATTCTTGCGTTTATGTACGAAGTCCTATGTTTAGACTATTTATTGCGGTATGGTTTACAACAGTAAGAGGCTGATACAAGCCTAATCATCCATCACTGGGGATGATACTGTATGGGACACCTGTATGATGGCTTACTTTGCATCTAGTAAAAAACTAGGTCATTGGAATGATTGATCTCTAAGTATTATTAATTGCATCAGCATATTGATTGGATGAGACTAAGAGACATTTCAACCAAATGCAATGTGTGGGTGGACCTTTTGTGAATCCTTATAACAACCTAACTTTAAAAGTGCATTTATGAGCTTTTGGGGGAAATTTAAACACTGGTGGATATTTTGATGATACTAAAAATAATTTTTATGTTTGATAATGATGTTGAAGTTATATAAGCAACTCCTAAATTTCAAAGAAGAATAATGAAGTATTCCAAGTGAAACAACATCGTGTTTACATTTAGTTTCATAACAATTTGTGCATTATGAAAATTATTAATCTGTGGGAAGAGGGGAGTATAGATGTGATAAGGTTGGCCTTGATCTGAAGGTTACAAGAATGACTACCAGGGCTTTGTTGAACTATTTTTTGCCTTTTGAGTGTTTGAAATTTTCCCTAATAAAATTAAAAACTAAAAATTAGTAACTGAAGCTAAACAAGTTGTAACAAAACGTTAAAAATTAAATAAAACAGAAACTAAAAGCTTAAAAGGAAGATGGTTACTTATAAGTACAGAAGGCTAACAATAAATTTGCATAGCAAAATTATGGAGAAAAAGTCTGCTGATTATATTTTTCTTCAGGAGCCTAAGATGGAAGGAATATTTACTTTTCAATACTTTGGTAATATTTGAAAACAAGGCTATGAGAACAAGGTGCCATATAAACATTAAATATGCTATTAGAAATAGTGCATGCCACAGTTAAATCCAAATAAACTAAGGTTCTTAGCAGGGCAATCCAGTTAGCACATTTATTAATTCAGGTTCTGCTTAGACTTTTACTGATACCCTAATTATTTTAATTAAAGTTCAGCTTGCTTGTAATCATTTAGTTCTCGGTGGAAAATGATAATACAGTAAACACACATTCTTTTATATTTATTTATATATAATTAAATGGATTTAATTAAAGTATTTTATTATATGTTGAAGAAATTTAATTATATAATTAAATCTGCAAGCTTGATTTAATTCCTGAAACATTTATTAGAATACATATATGCAATTTTTCAGACAAACAGAAAAACAATGAGAACAGAAACATAATGAAAATCCACCATCTAGATTTCCTCTTATTTGCTTCATCTATTTTGTCTGACATCTTTTAAAGTAACTTACAGACCTTACAGTATCTCACCCCCTAAATATCCCAGCATGCATCTCTGAAAAAATAATGGTGAGTCTTTACATGATCATAACATCCTTATAAATCTCACAAAGTGAACAATAATTCCCTAGGATCACCCATCACTCAATTCAACTTTCTACCCTTTCCAGACCAGGATTTAGTCAAGGAGCACACGTCACATGTGATTATTGCCTCTGTCAAATCTCTTTTAATCTAACAACATATTTTGTTTTTCATCCCATTGACTTGCTGAAGCGTCTAGGCCAGAAGTCTCCACAGGGGAGCATCACTTTAAGGAGACAAGTTGAATTGTCCACTGAATAGAATGAGGAATATTTGGGGGCTCTCTCCAGGTTTCCTGCTAGTTGGGGTTGGTGGCTCTCCTTCCCTCCAGCAGGAGGTGCTGCCCATGGCCTCAACTTTCCACAGGACTGCCAGGCTCTAGAATCAGGCTTCCAACTACATAATGCTTATCTACCACTTTCCTGAGTCCTCAATTCCCAGGCTCTCTCTGCTTGCAAAACCACTCATGAAAACGAGTCTGTCTTTTGTAATATCATCCACGATGCTTTCTGCTCTGCATGCATCCTCCTGTGGATGCTTCTGTCTGTAAGTTCAACCCTACACTGTGTGAAGATTATTGGTATTTGTCCAAAGCCTTTGCTGGTCAGTGGAAGCCAACTGCTTCACCTAATAGTTCCACTACCTGGACTTGTTCAATTTTTACCTTAGAATGTCATTTTACTTGTTCCTCTATCACCTGTATTTCCTGTACACTGGAAGTCAGACTTTCAGATTTATTTTTGATTTATTTCACATTAAACATTTATTGGAAGGAATATTTCCTAAATTGTGTAATTCCTAGGATATCACCTCAGAGGGCTTCTAAATTATGATTGTCCCATTATTATTATTCGTTAACAATTGATCACTGGGTTAAGAGAGTGACAACAACATCACTCCCTTGGAAATTTACATTCATCTCCTCCTACCCCCGTGCCCCCCAGAAGGCAGTTTTTAATCTCTAGGGTGAGTATTTAATACCATGTGGTATCCAATTCCCCATCAATAGTTTACCTAGTGGTTTTAACATCTGTGGATAATCCTTGCCTGAATGAAAGACTAAATGGGAGGCTACCCATTGGTCCTGTTTAAATCTAATCATTTATTCTACACTTGTCAGCTGTCCTTCTAGAAGAAAGTGCTCCCTCTACTGGACACAGTGGCTCTCACCTGCAATCCTACCTAGCACTCTGGGAGGCTGAGGTGGGAGGATCCCTTGAGCTCAGGAGTTTGAGACCAGCCTGAGAAAGAGCAATACCCCATTTCTACTAAAAAATAGAACAATTAACCAGGCATTGTGATAGGCACCTGTAGTCCAAACTACTTGGGAGGCTAAGGCAGGAGGCCCACTTGAGTCCAGGAGTTTGAGGTTGCTGTGAGGTAGGTTGATGCCATGGCACTCTAGCTTGGGCATCAGAGTCAGACTAAGTTTCCAAAAACAAAACCAAAAAAAAAGAGCTTTTTCATTGGCTGTGTCACTTATTTGATTACTCTGAAATATAATTTCTATTGCAAGAAAAATATGTATTTTTACCTTTAATACAAATTTGAGGGTAAGGAGTAGGTGTAATAATTTGCAAGGATGGCAAAGGCATATTTTTTACTGTGATTTCCTTCTCACAAACTCATGGATTTTAATATAGTTAATGCATTTCAATCAATGACAGTCATTTTACTTTTTGGAAAGCATGACATTTTCATTTATTGCAGCAAAGGCTTATAAACCTGCCAGCTAATTTTAGTTGGAATATTAAGAAAATTAGTTTGCATTCTTCAAATATACAGCCTCATTATACTTATTGCTTCTTAAATGCCCCCAAATTTGGCCAGTGGGAATTCCTTCTAGCTAGCTTCTGTGTTTTAACTCAATGCTATTAGTCTTTGCTTCCTTGCTTTCTGGTTCAACAGGCTGTTCCAGATTCACCTTGTATTTCCCCTATCCTACATTTAAAAATAGTGGTTTCTCTGAAGAGCCCTGCTTCTTTGCAATAGCTAAAGGCATTTAGAGATCATAATTTCTGGCATGTTATTATTTCCAGGTGTTATCAGCAGATAGGCTTTGAGTAGACACGCACACCCGTGTGCACACAATGAATTTATATTAACTTTTCCAGTTTAAACTTAATATTATAGCTGCTCTGGTCAAAAAGGAGCCTAAAGTGACAGTTTTCCTTGATGGTCGCCATTCTGTTTGCTGTAACTGATCTGCAACATTTTGAGAAAATACAGTTTCTTTGTACTTGCCTTTTCTCAGCTGTGCCAGATGAAGATTCTGAGATGATTGAAGTCGATCTTTCTACAGAGTAAGAACTCCAGGGGTCATGACAGTGATGAAATAGAACAATCTCAGAGCACCTGGGTTGCCCTGTTTCCTGGTAGTATCTGCTACCAAAGAGAACAGCATGTTTCTGGAGGTGTGCTTTAAGGTTACCAGTAAGCTGTCCTCACCTGTGAGTATGGACCTGAGTCGGTAAATCCATGACTACCCAAAGCTTTGTCACAGCTTCCTATAGATTCAGGAGAGAACCTCCATGGGCAGAGGCAGGCAAAAAGATAAGTTATTTTAGGTGAAGACTGTACTCCAAGATCTTTGGTTTTGGCTGGTTCTGGGTGTATCTGATGTTGATCAATGAAAGACTCTGGAAGTAAAAACTACTCCTAATAATAATAAACTTAACATTATAGTGTTTTTACTTTTTTGGTTTTGTACTTATAGTTATATTACACAGAAAAACCTTTGACTACATTATTTATTCACTTTCTCCTTTAATGTACAAAAATAGTTTCAAAATTACAATGCATTATTACCACTATCTGAATGCCATTTATGATTTCTTTGCATCTCTTTTTCCTTTGTAATGTATGCCTTAAAGATACAAACTACTGTGTTTTAAGGCTATTTGAAATTATTTTCTCTGATTATGTTACCCATTTGATATATAATAAGGTACATGTGTTTTCAATTTTAAGACATTTTTTCTTTTTTTGATATTCTGAAATTGATGAATTTTTTTAATTACAGAGGAAACCATTCATTTCTATGGACATGAGTTCTTAGCCAACCTTCTAATAGTTGGACTTCTGCACAGAACCTCTGATCTGGGAATTTTCAGTTGGTTCTCCAGATTCTTTAAGTAAACTTTTATAGTACAATAATTAGACTTATATATAATTATTGCATTCAGATACTTGCCCGAAATTATTTATTCCATTTTCACCCTGTTTCCTATCTTCCTCACCAACTCCAGTTCATTTTCTTTAAATATTCTTAGGAATTTTAAAACTTATGGCAGAATACCAAGTGGAAGGGGAATCACAGGATTTACAAAAAGAGAAACAAGCTAGTAGAGGATGTTGCATGTGTCTCGACCTAGGAGACAAGGCTTCCCACGGGCAGGCCTGCTTTTAGCTGCTGCACACTCATGTGGTTGGACACATTATTTACAGCAGGCATTTTTCCTAGTTGGTTGGTTTCCATGCCTGACTTATCATGAAGTATTTTTAATATCACTCCTGTCTGAAGACGTGGGATTTCATCTCTCAAGTCAATCCTTGTCCACAGTGGGAACCCTTTCAAATAAAAATAAGAACAAACTTCTTATGAGATTAAAAACTTCACAAGGAGCCTGCTGAGAAAATCTGAACTGATTGAGTTTAGTTCATATCATTTTATCCAAGAAGATTGAATATAGTTGTTTTCCAGTGCAAGCTAATTAGCTTCTCCCTTGTGTCCACTGACGGAACACACATTTTTGTTTTCATAAAGACAACACAGTTTTCGTGGGAATGTGCCTCTGGCTCTGGTAGAGAATGAGAAAAAGATGCAGTTGGAAATTGATTGCCTTGTCTTCCCCCTTTAGATTATAGAATAAGGTACTGAAGGTTTTCTTGCAACATACAATTTGGATATACTTTACCTTTGAAGAGTGAAGATGGAAAAGACCAAAGAAATAAATCAATGAAACATTAAACTCTCTCTAGAAACATATGGGCACTATTTTACCAAGTCTCTGGAGAATAATGGTCAGGCACAATAAAATTAGTCAAAGTTGGAAGAGGACTTTGGGGTTCATAGCTGCTCTGTGAAGTGGCATGGGGTTACTAAAGGAGGAGGTTTTAAGGACCAGACTAGGGCAAGGCTGAATTGGGAGGCTCTAGCTTGCAAGTGAAGCTCAGCTTACCTGACACAATGATATAAACACTTTCAATATAAGTAATAGGGTCAAAAATTACAGAAACAGACAAAAATTCAAAGAAAATAAAACTGGGAAGTGAAGGGAGTAAAAATGTTTTTTCATCTCCCAAAAAGTTGTTAGTGGATATTGTTTCATTGAAGATTTTGGAAATTAGGGTGGTGCCTGTGGCTCAGTGAGTAGGGCGCTGGCCCCATATACTGAAGGTGGCGGGTTCAAACCCGGTCCTGGCCAGACTACAAACGAGAAATAGCTGGGTGTTGTGGTGGGCTCCTGTGGTCCCAGCTACTCGGGAGGCTGAGGCAAGAGAATCGCCTAAGCCCAGGAGTTGGAGGTTGCTGTGAGCTGTGACGCTACAGCCCTCTACCGAGGGTGAGAAAGTGAGACTCTGTCTCTAAAAAAAAAAAGAAAAAGATTTTGGAAATTAATAAACATATTTTGGAAAGATGAAATGTGTGTGTTATCAAAATTATGACCTGAAATAAGATATGTATATATCTTATTTATGGCAATATAAATATATACATTTGCCATAAAGAAGCTAAAAGATGATACAGACAGCAATGATCATGTAAAAAATAAAATTCAAGGAAGCACTTAAAAAATAAACATGATGGGTTATTTATAATCTAATGTATTTGTTTTATCATTAAGTGTGAAAGAATAAATTTATCTCTTACAATATAAAGCTCTAAGATGGGTATTTAAAAGACAAAAAATATGCTCTGTGCAAGATAAAAGAATGAATACAAATATAAGAGAAAAATCTATACTGAAGGAATCATAATGATGAAATAAAAGAATGTGGGAAATACATTAAGCAAATCAAATGAGGTTTAATTAGAGATTAAAAAGCATTAAGTAGGACAAAAAGCGTCACTTTACAGCAATCAAGGGTAAGATCCACAATGAAGATATGAATGTCAGAGCCATTATATTCCCATTGACATAACGTCAAGGAAATACAAAAATAAAGTTTCACAAGAAATGGAATAATAGTGGTAGTGTAACATACATCTCTCTGTCTCTGATAGGTCAAGTACATACAAAGATATTGAGGATATACATAGTTTAGAAACCATCTCTCCTTGGATATTTTTCCTGTCTTCCTAGCAACAGACCCCTTTATTGTTGGGGGCATCAGTGTGCCCAGACTTTTAAATTAAATGTATTGTTCAGCATTCCTTAAGGACGAAGGAGGTACAGTAAGAGGCGAACAGTTATTGTTGGATCCAGTTGACAGAAAAGATGGAAACTGATTCAGAGGCGAAATCAGAGCCCTTTTCTAATCTTCTTTTCCTCTTTCTTCTTGACCTAATGATACGTTTTCTTCTTTTTTTACCTATCAATATGGTGATTGTAACTTAGAATTGTTGATATCAAAATATTGAAAAAATCTTGAATTTCTAAAATGAATAAAACTGGTTAAGATGTCTTATTTCTTCACATATTGGTAGATTTTTGTGAGGATGTTTTATTTGACATTTTTATGTCAGCATTTGAAGACATTTTGCTATAGCTTTCTAGCTATTTCTTCATCGGCTTTTGGTATCATTATTTTATCTTCATCTGGTAAATGAAGTCTGATCTTACCTTGAGGAATTCCTTCCTCTCATACCATGAGATTCTAGAAAGTTTGTCTATCGTGACTCTTCTACCCTTTTCTTTCACATCTATGACAAGACACCTGGTAACAATCAAAGTAATCTATTCTTCTGACCACAGTGATCACTTTATAGGCCAGCATATATACAGTAACCCAAAATAAGCCAATTCTAACCTTCCTAAGATTCAACATATTGGCACTGCTTCCCCAGCAACATGGGAGAAGAAAAATAAATCCAGAAAAGTGAGGGGAAGCAGATAGAAGTAAGAGATGGATAGAGATAATCCTGTTGTTAGCTCAGCCTGAGGATCAGTCCTTCTTAATCTACTCAGATAATTTTCATTTATACCATCCAACAAATTCTCCTTTTTGCATAGGTTAATTTGAACTTGTTTTTGTCATTTCTGGCCAAAAGAAACCTAATAAAACAGTCTTAATGTGTATCAGTTGGAACTGGTTAAAGATATTTATGGCAGATAGGTGCAATAGATGATCATTTAGCCTTAGATATATATTGATTGGTATGGAAATATATTCATAACATATTGTTGAGTGAAAAAAAATCTGTATTTTGTAGTATGATCCAATTGAAGTAAAATATATTTTATGTGTAACATAAATACTTATATTTATCTATGGGTATATATGTATATGTAAGCATATGTTTATACAGATGGTTCCCGACTTACAATTTTTGATTTTATAATGATGCAAAAGCGATACGTGTTCCATAGAAACTCTGCTTGAAGTTCCCACACAACCATTCTATTTTCTATTTCAGTACAGTATTCAATAAATTACATGAGCAATTCAACACTTTACTGTAAGATTGACTTTATGTTACATGATTTTGCCCAACTTTAGGCTAATGTAAGTGTTGTGAGCATGTTTAAGATAGGCTGGACTAAGCTATGCTATTCAACAGATTAGGTGTAGTAAGTTTTTGAATTATGATATTTTCAACTTACAATGGATTTAGTGATGTAACTCTGTCATAAGTTGAGGAGCATTTGTATGTGTGTGTGTGCATGCATGTTTATAATTTTTAATTCCCACTGAGAACACACTAAAAAGAAACTCAGCTGAGAAGATTGGTGAAAAAAGCCAAAAAGGGGCTCAGCTGAGATTTGTGTTCTTATATATAGTTTTATTTAAGACTAAGTAACGAAAACCTTGAAAGTTGAATTTATGTGATAAATGGTAAACAAAGAAAATCAAAGTGGTTCTGTAACTGAATTTGTTGTTTGCCTACAAAAGGAGAGCTGTGTCACTCAGGTGGGAGTTCAGTGTTATATATCTCTAAGCCAGAATTTAAAAGGTGAAATATGGGGCAAAAAGGAAAAAGTACAATAAACAAGGCAAGTTATTAGCAAAGTACTCCAGTTGGCACTGATGCCTGGAAACTAGTTTCAATTAAGTTTGGGATGAGTTGCTTAAGAGTCTAGTGAGCCGGGGTCAATCAGTAGATGCATTCATGTTCTCATGCTCCATGATAATAAAGCTAATAAATCTTACCATTCATAGATATCATCTTACCTATGTTCAGTTCATAAAATTGAACCATATCTTTGTAGTTGAATAAGTGTATGCACCTGGAAAGCATGTCATTCATGCTCTTGATCTTCCTGCAAAGATGTCAACTTGACACATGAAATGAGGACAGGTCAGATGGCTATTGTAGTGGAGTAAGGAACCCTTGTCTTTCTGAAACCTAGGATCAAGATGATACATGAAGAAGCCTCATAAATTTCTAATGAACTGCCCTGTGGTTGCTGGCTGGGGGCAAAGCTGAGAACCCACTACTGGAAGGACCCTAAAGATGGGTATTTAGCAGGAATTGCATCTACTATATCATATCTAACTTTGGAATGTTGTGGAAAGACCAATGAGCCCTTTATGTGACAAGGGATCAGATTTTCTCATTACTGTTCAACAGCTACATGACCTCAAATGAGTTTCTTTACTTTTTGAAACTATTTCCTTATCAATGAAACAGAAAGATAATTTCCTCCCCATGTAGTAGTCATTAGATATAATTGAATTTTATGTGCATGCTATGAATTATTATGAGAGGTTAATATTTATTGGGTTATTATTATTGTCACTTGCACTGGAATTATGATGATGTCAACTTCCAGGGAAATAATTTGCTTTGACCGTTGGATATCTGTCTGCTAAAAATGATGAAAAGGCTTAATACAGGCTTTCAAAAGAAAGCAAATAAAACTGAGGGCAAAAAAAGAGGAATTGGATTTGCAAACTAGAATTTAATATGCAATGAATAAACTGCTTTATAGAGATGACTTAGAGCACTCAAGAAAGGCTTGTTGATTGGTTGATTTGATTTAGAACAGCAAAGTCCATGAAAATAAACACTGATCAATCTACCGAGGAAGGGCTTTGTGAATCAAATAACTTTTGGTCAACAGGCCTGATGACAATATGAGAAATTCAATCTACTCCACGTCTGTTTTCATATATTACATTAGAATATTGTGGCTTTTTGTGGCAGAAATCAAATGTTTTAGCTGCAAGTTGAAAGTATGTGTCAGTTTAGTGAACAAAGAACTATAAGTTGTACCACTACTTAGGAATATAATGAGGAGTATAAATAGCATATAAGGGTACGACAGTAATGAAATAACTGTGAACCAAAACACAATTCTTCTAGTGAAATCTGCTGAAAACTATTTGCAAGGCTCCTTTTAAAATATGGCAAAATCTTCTAACCCAATAAAAACATACAGAGCTCGATAAAGGCAAAAAATGTGAACAGGCACTTCATTGAGGTTACTGTAGGAGTGATCGATAAGCACATGAAAACGTTTTCAACATTATTAGTCATTATGAAAATGCAAATTAGAAGCACAATGAAATAGCACGATACGCTACAATTAAGGCTGAGCAGAATCTGTGTTGATGAGGATGTGGAGGAACTGAGTCTCTCATATGTCACTGCTGGAAATGTGAAATGGTACAACCATTTGGGAAACACCTTAGCTTTCTTATAAAGGTAAACACACACCTACTTTTGACCCAGAAATTACCCTTCTAGGTATTTACCCCCAAAGAATGAAAATGCATGTTTAAACAAGTGGAGCGGAACAAGCTCTGTCTCAGAGCTGCTTTGTCCCGGCCTTGACTCTAGGGGGGTTTCAGTGAGTCCCACCACCTCTCTGGCCACTTTCTCACTTTACAAGGACTGCTAGGATTAGAGGATTTCTAAGATTCTTTAAAGACTTAGCCTGGCTAAGATTCTTTGAAATATTCCCTTGTGATATGACTCTTAGAAGCCATGAAAGCTGTGCCATTGCCACCAGCATAAGGGATCAGGTTGTAAGTAGCCCAAAATGTTTGCCAGTTCTTCAGGAACTGTCTCCTTTTCAGAGGAAAGTTGTTCCCCATCACCTTCCCCCAGGGCTGTAAGGAAACAGGGACAGAGGGCACATCTCTTATTACATGCATTAATGAATCTATTCATCAACAAATACTTATTAAACACCTGTTACATACAAGGCTTCGTGTTGAGAATTGACTTTGGAGGAATACACGGATATAATGAGACACATTTTCTGCCCTCACAGACATGACTACCTGGTTCAAGTATAGACAAAAATATATCATAAATATACAGGACATGAATACATATCTCACACGTGAGGACTACAAAAAGGGCTGTGAACCAGAAGGATGGGAAACACTTGTTCTGATGGCGGAGAAAGGAGTGCATCAAGGACTTTTTCATGGAGAACATGGCACTGGAACTGTTCCTGAAGACATGAGTTGGTTTTTACCATGTAGAAATGGGGGGCGGGGGAAGGAAGAAGAAGATGCACAATGCTATGACAGTCCTGGGAATGATGGAAACCCGAACACACTTGGAGAGAGGATAACTGAGACATGGTAATAGAGAAAAGTTTCAATTCATAGCATAAGGAAAGCCTTGATGGGCTATCTACAATGTTTGTATTTTATTTTCTGAATGTTTAGGACACCTCTTGGTAGTGACAACATTGCACAAGACACAGAACCTCCATCAGGGGTCAGCAGATTCTAGCCTGAAGGTCAAATTAGGCCCATGCTGTATGTTTTGTATAGCGTGTGCAAGCTAGGAATGATTTTTTACATTTTTAAATGATTGAAAAAAACCAAAAGAAGGATATTTAATAATTGAAAACTATATGGAATTCCTATTTTAGTGTCCATAAATTCAGCTAAACTAATTTATTTATATATTGTCTGTGGCTGCTTTTGTGCTCCAACAGCAAAGTTGGATAGTTATGAAGGAGATGATGCGGCCTGCAAAGCCTGAAATATTTATTATCTGGCTCTTTACAGAAACCATTTGCCAGCCCCTGGCCTAGATAATCAAAATCTGAAACTTTTTTAAGGACTTACTTTTTATTGATCACTTAAGGCAAAAGTGAAAACAAAAAGAAGCCCCCCTACTACTTCTTGCCATCTTTTTATTTTCTACCCATTCACAAGATAACCCAGTACACTTCCATAAAAATTCTTTATAGTCCAGGGCGGTGCCTGTGGCTCAAAGGAGTAGGGCGCCAGCCCCATATACCGGAGGTAGTGTGTTCAAACCTGACCCGGGCCAAAAACTGTGCAAAAAAAAAAAAAAAAAAAAGTCTTTATAGTTCAAAATCATGATACTCCATGGCAGGTTTTTCCTTAAATGAACCTTTTTGAAGGACAACCCTAAAAGGAATACATGCTGCAGACAAATGCCATTGTAACTATAATGCACGGCATTACAATCTGGGACAAGAAGCCACTAAACATATGTACTGCTCAGCAGCTAATTCATATGAGCACAGAGATGAATTCATCCGAGGACAGAGTGGGCCTAGTGTGACGTGGAGTGGTTTCCTCCTGGCTTTTGAACAGACTGTCTCTTTCATAGCCAATGCCTATAAAACTCAGAAGCCGGGCTCGGGTCACAATTTGAGAAGGTTATTTTGCTCCTGGGAAATAAAGAGTTTGGAACAATAGGAGATTATGGGCTCATCGCTTAAACTGACTCCATTATAAAATAAGGGAATAAGTTCATCACTGGCTCTCCAGATAAGGTTTTCCTTATCTGCTAGATTAGAAACAGATAGAAAAGACCTAAAATACTAAAAGGCCCTTAGGGATGGGACTTTTCTTTGATTCTTTCCTCTTCTGTAGCACCTTGTGACAGTTGTCATCATTATCATCACTGTAGCCATCAGTTTTGGGACATACTAGAAGCTTTCCATTGATGTTTACTTTTAATCTGATCCATAGTTTTAAGATGAGTACAGATAAGAGATCCGAAGCTTAGAGAAATATTTTAACACCCCTGACACAATGACAGGGCTGGACTTGAACCTTGCTCTATCAATGCTGTAGTCTCTGTTGTCTTCTCACTATAGCACACTACCTCCCAAGCCTCCATGATGACATATGTAGAAGCCTGGAGAATACTTTCTAAAATTAATTAATTTATGTATGTTTCTTTTTTTTTTTTTATTAAATCATAGCTGTGTACATTGATATGATCATGGGGCATCATACACTAGCTTCATAGACCATTTTACACATTTTCATCACACTAGTTAACATAGCCTTCCTGGCATTTTCTTAGTTATTTTGTTAAGACATTTACATTCCACATTTACCAAGTTTTACATATACCCTTGTAAGATGCACTGCAGGTGTAATCCCATCAATCCCCCTCCCTCTACCCACCTCCCCCCACCCTCCCCACCCTTTCCCCCTTCTAGTTCAGTGGTGTTAATTATATTCACATTATTGTGTAATAGAGCTCTAGGCCTTTTTCATCTTATAAAAATTGAAATTATACCCATTGAACAACAACTCCCCATTTCCTCCATCTTTCTAGCCCCAGGCAGCTGTCGTTCTATTTTCTGTTTCTATGAGCTTGACTACATTAGATTTCTTATTTAAATGGAGACTGGCTTATGTCATTTACCATAACGTCCTCAAGATTCTTCCATGTTGTAGAAAGTGAAAGGATTTTCTTTAATTTTTGAGATTGAACAATACTTCATTATATGTGCACATTTTCTTTATCCATTCATCCATTGATGGACATGTGGGCTGTTTCCCCCCTTTGGCTTTTGTGACTAGTGTGGCAATGAATATGAGAATGAAAATATCTCTTTAGGATCCTGCTTTTAATTATATTGGATATATCCCCAGAAGCGGGATTGCCGGATTACACCCTAATTCTATTTTTAATTTTTTGAGGAACCTCCATACAGTTGTCCGGAGAAGCTATGCTTTTTTCTCATTCCCTCTTGGTAAATGATTTTGAATATATGTAAGCCTGAGTGTTCCCATTGCCCTAGACATATTAACAATACAGTGATTCTAAAAATCCTAGTCAATAATAATCTGGATTGATTAAAAGAAAAGGCCCATCAGAACCACAGAATATCTGAATTATAGGAAATTTTAAAATAAGTGCCTTTTGTTTCATGCAGATATTTAGAAACAAAATAAAACAAATAAACTTTTCATGTCACTTAGCAAAGGCTCTTTAGGGCTCTATTTAAGGCAAGGAGAAAAATGGTGAATGGTGTAGAATTAGAAATAATTCTTTAAGCATGAATCAAATTCACAATAAATGTCTGATATTAACTGTCTCCAATCTATGTAGAGTTTATTCAGAACAGGCAAACTTTTGTCCAAGTCCTAAATCATTTACCAATGATGCTAAACCAATGAAATCTTAAATTTAGAGTGTTAAGCACCTAAATATCCTCTAAGTAAAATTCAAGCAGTTGTGTCTAAAACTGATCCTTGACCTTCCATGGTGTGGCCATTTTATTTCAGAATGAATTATGTTAGCAGGAGTCTTTTTTTTTTCATTTCTGAGTCGATATTTTTCATTCATTTTTAAGTAACCATTCTTTATGCTGATCTTGCTGACATGGTCGATGAATCTTTGGCAGCATTTAGACTTGTAGGTTTTTAAGAACCTTCTACAAATGATGTCAGTTGCTCTATCTTCCACTGACATTGCCTCTCATTACTCATTTCATTTTTGATAGCTAACTGGACTGTCTTTGACTATATAAGTAGACTTTTTTTTCTATGAGAGTGGGAGTTGAAAATCTTCTGGGTAGATGGTAGGAAATAGGAGAGGAGAAAGGAGGAAGAATATTTGGGAGAATTGGGAGAATATGCATTTCATTTCATTGCCATGATGCTCGCTTCATAACCTAGCTATTTTCTTCCCTAGCTATGGGAAGAAATGTAAAGGGATATTGGAATTAATTTTTGTTTGTATTTTCTCACTTTTATTATATTTAGCCTGGAAGTTGCAGAACCCGAAATAAATAATTAGGAATGGGCAGACTGGCCTGGAGCAATAGCCTGGGCCCAGGTAACACCAGACACAGGGTTAGGCATTCAGAAACTAGAGAGTTCTATTCTTACCTTGACAGAAAATCACTTGGCATATATAATCATATAACCTTCTGAGCAGACTCCAGAGCTCAAGGCTCTAGCTGTGGCCATGTGGGAAGGTTGTAAGGCATGAAGTCATTAACATAGACTGTGAAATTCATGCCATAGAGGGGAAATCATTGGAGTAGAAATTGGGAAACATGGATTCAAATTCTGGCTCCACCCCTAACTGATTGGATAGCATTGAACCACCCCATTCTGTGAATCTCCTTTCCTATATGGAAAATATGGATGAACTTGGAGTTTAGGGTCTTGCTTCTCAAACTGTATGGATGAAAGACTAGGTGTTTTATTTCCAATTCATCATAAACAGGCACTTCTGGTTAATAAGAATAAATTACTTTAAAAAATCATGCATTTAATGTTGATAATGTCAAATTGCAACTTTAAGTTTCTAAATGCTTACTATCAATTTTTACACCTATTTGGGGGACTCATTACAAACATTTGCTTTGGATAGGCAAAAGTTCTCCGACCATATTTAAGTAACACTGGTTTAGAGCAATGGTTGAAAAACCAAAGCTTGAAAGTCAAGTCTGGCCCACTGCTTATTTTTGCAAATCAAATGTTCTTGGCAAACAGCCATACCCATTCACTTACGTATTGTCTATGGCTGTTTTCTGTGCTACAGTTTCAGAGTTGAGTTGTGACAGAGACCCTGTGGTGCCCAAAATATTTACTATCTGGCCTTTTGTGAAAAACTTTGTCTGCCCTAGTTTAGAAAGGCCAGAAAATAAGGATCTGGATTAATTTTTAAAGGTTCTTTTGGACACAAAGAGATAATAATTCTGCCACAATGCTTGGTAATAGGGAGAATTGGTTGTCTGACTCCAAAAGAGAAATAGCCAGAAAATGCTGTCCTTTCCAGTGAATTAAATGTCTAACAGAAACATTTTGTTTGAAATGGAAGCATTTCTGTTTTTCCCATGCCTTTATATTTTCAATATCCCAGTATATTCTGCTTGTGTACCCTGATTACATATGTAATTGTATGTTTGGTCTGTTATGGTCATTGTCTAGATTTTTGGCTATCGTTTTGTTACATTTATGGAAATATGTCCTCCCATTTCTCTCATTTACAAAATCTATCCTATTCCTAAGCAATAATTAAGTCTCTCTGTTTATCACCAAGACATTTCTGGATTGAGCTTTAATTTATAGGTAGAATTTTGGTGATTCTTTCTAGTTGAATGGGCTTCATTGTGGCTGTTCAAGAAGTCCTAATAACATTCCTCTTTACTACTTGGGCTTTACCCTATCAAGAAAACCAACATTCAGGACATTGGAGAATGTGGTGTATGTTTGTGAACAAGTGAATTTCTTGGCACTGATCTCCCAAATCAATCAGACTGAATTGAGTTTGCTGTTGCCACAAGGAATTATATTATAGAATTGTGGAATGGCATCATGATAGAAGAGGCTGGCCTCTCTAAACATTCAAAAAACCTGAAAGTGAACAGAGTCCTTATCCTGAACCTAACACTGATCTCTTTATTTGCACAAAACTGTCCTGACACCATATTTACTGCCTCAGTGGTCAACTTAATTATCTATCCAGCCTTCCATGCTATAAGTATCAAATTCATTCTAAATCTTTTCATTTGGCCAGTCATGAACTTTTCCTTTTCTATCTCAGATGTCTCTTGAAACCTTCCCCCGCCCCATCCCTACCACAGCTGCTTTAATTTAGGCTATAAACGAAAACATTTAAAGTGTATTTCCTGCAAAGGACACATTTTTGTTCCAAATCCCAGCCCTCAGGTTTTAGCACTTCCGCTGTGAACATCTCTCAGTACCCTAACGGTGTCTGACCTCAAGGACACAGAGCATTGCTTTTCTTTTCTGCCCTAGGGTCCCAGAGGCCCTCATAAGCTCTGGTCAAGCACAACACATCTAGAGGTGCTGGGAAGTTAACATTCTCTGACAACTGTCAACACGGAGTGTCTCTGGATAGATGTTGTAGCCACTGCCCCCCACGCTTTCAGAGGAACAATTCTGAGGAACATTCTCTACATGGATGCTCAGAGAGTTCCAGATGAGTATGAGTTCAAGTTACCCATGGTGTTAAGAAGCTCATTCATTCTGCTTTCTAATTCGATTTTTCTCCTTCCCTAACTCACTTGCCCTGATCTCTTATTCCTGGCTTTTGGGACTACCTCCCAAGCAAACCATCTGCTTTCTAGTCTTTGTCTCGGGCAAGTTCTTCTTTGGAAGAAAGACAAACTATCTTATTATTTATGGGTATGAAGTTGGAAGGTTTTATTACTATCATTTTGAAGAGAAGAAACCTCAAGCATGGATAGATAAAGTAACTTGATAAAAAATTGTATTTCTGGATTGTGTTATAGCTAGGAATAAATGCAGGTCCAGTTGCATTAATAGGGGCAAGATATTTTGCAAACCATTTGTAGAAAGAGGCCTCTTTGTAATTAGGCACAATGATAAATTCTTATCTGATGAGCTTTGTTCAAATGCCAGGACCCATTTGTAGTGAGTCAAAGAATGGAGACTTTATCAGTGCTTTATTTATTTGTTTTCTGAACCATTCATATTGCAAGTATTGTTTTCCATGTTGCATTTCTTGAAATACTGCCAAGCGAAGCACTTTATAAACAAAACAGGCCACTCACATAATTTGATATCATTCAAAAATCAACAAAAATGTTCCAAAGCTGACCAATTAAGCTTTCAGAAGGAAGTAGTCAAGATAGGCTTCCTCATTTAAAGACATTCAAATTAGCTTTAAACTCTAAGCTCTAATTTCTATTAAGCAGGAAAAAAAATCCTGTCTAATTTTGAACCATTTTTTATTTTGCCTTTCTCAGTTTTTTTTTTTTTTAAACAAATTAGCAGTATGAAGATAGAAACAATCCTGTTGGAAGACATTTGCCTGGCATCCTGGATGGTCATAGATAGCAGGCAGGAAGAGAGGACATCCTAGGAATGCCCTCTCAGCTTTGTTAGTCTTATAAGGGAAATTTGGGCCAAGGAAAATGAGTATATAGGTCATAAGCCAAGCTGAAAATAGTACACTCAGCTGGGAGTTTTAAAGACATCTTTTTACTGAAGGAAATACTTAGAGGTGTAGGTAGAATGAAGGGATGTTTGGGGACCAGATTACAGCAACATCAGGAATCTATTAGCACCCTTAGGCCTAGGAGGGAACAGAGCTACCAGGGATAGTGACAGCTGGAACCACAGGGAGGAGCCACTGACAGAAGCTATGATCACAGTAGAATAGTATGGAGTTGAGAGACAGCCAACAAGGATTTAAAGATCCTTTAAATGAACAAATAAAAAAGATCCTTTAAGCAATTTCCTCTGATTTCTCTTTAGGTACCTCCCGTTAGTTGAACCCAACTGGAAACCAGAGGTATAGAAAGTTGAGTGATACAGTTCATAGAAGTCAGGCTCCTAAGGCCCAGAAAGATTGGCAGAAAGAATAGCAGAGAAAGATGGAGAAGAGATCTAGGGGCTGGTGAAGGAAGAGGGACATACTCACTTTGCTTGCTTTTGAATCACTCCTAAAATATGCATGAGCAAAATTAGTTTCATGGAAGCTTCAGCTCCCAAAAGGGTAGGACTTAATCCTGGCACTTAGAATAACTAAGAAAGAAGCAATTGTATTAGTTTATAGCCTAAACTTTAGATTATCCACTGTTTATGTAAGATATATATACACATTTGGGTATATATTTAAGTAGAAAACTATGACAATCAACCATCATATGCAGAGATAGCAATAAGCACTCATGAAACAATGGTTTCTGTTTTCCTTAACATTTAAAATACTAACATTATGCAAATCTTTTCTTGGTTTACTGACTATTGCATCCACCTCTCAAAAGTTTATTTATTCAAATTGGACAAAATTATTTTATTTTTTCACATATTCTTATTGGGAAAATGGAGAAATAAGCTGATGAGCTCCAAGGGAATGTTTTTGCCCTGGTGGATTTGGTTTTTATTCCAACGTGGCGCCATGTTTATGACTTTTCTGTTTGTCTGTTCGTTCAGTCACTCATTCAATGAACACTTGTTGAGCATCAAGCAGTGTGCTGAGCATAAGAGATGGATACAAAATGGTCCTTGCCTTGCTCAATATTACATGCGAGTTTGGGAGGTAGATAAGAACCAAGTAAATGCTTTAATAAAATCTGTGCAGATTATGATCAACATTGTACAGGAAATGAAATTGGTGAAGGGCTGAAATATAATTAGGGAGAGAACTATCTCAAGCAGATCAGGTGGTCTGGGATTATCCTTTTGAGAAAAGAACATGAAAAATGAGACCTGAAGGATGTGAGAGAGCTGGACCTTCAAAGAGCAGAGAGAGTTAAAACCCAGACATTGGGAATAGCAAATGCAAAAGTCTAGTGGCATGAAAGAGCCTGAGTCTTATGACAGTGTGTCCCCATATTCTCTTAGGATACAGTGACCTGGGGTTACTTTAAAAAAAATACGAATTCCTTGAGTCCCATCTGAGACACACTGAATCAGGATCTAGAGAAGAGGGTCCTGGAAATAGGTGGATGCTCTCATTAGGCGCATTTGGGAAATCTTGTCCGTAAAATCTATTGATGATCTTTGTTGAATTGTCCAGTGATACATCTCAAGGAGATGGGGGATGAGGGGAAAGAATTTTGTGTAATTTTGTTGGTTTCTCATAGTGCCTCATTTGAGAAGTGTCAGCCTCCCAGAGGTAGCAAATGAATTTAGCAAGCTCAAATGTATCTGAGGCACCCTCCTCCCTGGGCTCTGGGGCTGCTATCTGCTTTAGATACATAAGTCATGAAATGTGGTTGGCAGAATTCCAAAGATGGCCCCCCAAGCTTCTCACCCCTGGTTATTCAATCAAACACTAATCTAGGTATAGCTGTGAAGGGACTTTGACAATGTAATTCTGGCTACTAGACCTTAAAATAAGGAGAGTAACCTGGACTACTCAGGTGGGTCCAATCTAATCACACAAGCCCTTACAGACAAAGAACTTTCTCCAGCTGGAGTTCAAAGAGAACTGAAATAGAAGACTTAAGGCAGAGGAGGCACTCAGAAAGACACGGCAGAAATAAAGTTGGAGAGATTTGAGAGATAAAATGGATTTGATCTGCTGGTGCTTGAGGTGGCTATGTAGAAAGCATAGGAAGGAATGTGGGCAGCCTCTAGGAGCAAAGACCAGGCCCTGGTTGATGGCCATCAAGGAAATGGGGACCTTAGTACAATGTGAATACGTTTGGAAACTGATTTTTCCCATGGCCTCTTACTAAAAGTTCTGTCAGCCAAGAGCATGATTTTGGCCTTGTGAAGTAAGCCACCAGGACTTCTGACTTACAGAATTGTAAGATAAGAAATTTGTGCTGTCATAAGCTGCTGAATTTGTGGTAGGTAACTTGTTATGGGGACAATGGAAAATGAATATAGGAGGTCATGGTCAAACCCAGCAGCACCCAACCTTAAGGGCACTCTTTACATCATCACCATTAGGATTCCCACCAATGGTTTAGTGAATCGTGTCATGTACTAGTCAGTTAACTTTTCTGAGACTAACATGCCTGATCTGTAAAATGGACATGAAATTGTCCTTAACTCACAGAGTGGATCTGAGATCTAATGAATTACTCACTTTGAAACATATTGGGAGGCATCATGATGCCCTTTGGCAAGGCCCTTACATTTTAGCTCTTCCTGTTTGTTATGAATTGCCAGGGATATAGCCTTGGGGATGGTACAGGATGAAACTTGGAGTTAAGATCTGAGGCATTAATTAAGGAGTATTTGGGATCAACACCTATGGAAGGAAGCAGAATTTGGGGAAGGAGACATTGAGCTGGAATGCAGTCCCATCAACATCCCATAGACACTTTGGAGCTGGGCTGTCCATTCAAAATTGTCCAGGCATAAGTCCAGAAGGTGGCCCTTTATGCCTCCTAGATCAATCATCATTGGAAGAGGTTATCTTGGAAAGAAAGCACGGGCTTGATCCCGTCTACTAGATTCAGCTGAGGCAGTCCCCATGAGGGCTGACAGCTGATAGCACTCCTAGCTGCTGGGGGTGTATGTCTTTCTCTTTGGGTAATCCATCACAGAGTTCACAGTGTTCCTGATCTTTGTGGAGCTGCTGTAAGAAGATTCTCTATCACACAAAGGAAATCATATCTTATCCAGGTAGAATTTTGACTTCGAAATCTCTCCTGGGTCTCAGCAGCTCAGTCTCATGCAAGATAGACGGTGTTGTGCTATCAGTATCCTACTCCTAATGCTCAACAATCTCTTGAATCAGCCCATTCTTTAGGGCCTTCCAATGCTCATAGATTCCATGGTCAGACTGCAGACTGCTTAAACACACTAGTGTGTATATCTGCCAACACCATGTCAAGGAAATAACAGTGAAAAGGAACTACTGAGAATCCCTTAGCAGCCCTCTTAAAATGCCAGTGAGCTAAATGCTTAAGTGAACCAAACAACTACCAGGTCCCCTAGGCTCCAGTTTGCTGGACTAAAAGGGAACATTTTGTGCAATGGTGTCCACAGAATTCCAGGAGAGTTTCAGGAGGGGCATTTTAATATTTCATTTTCTTAAGCCTCTTCTCTTTTTCAAGTGGTATAATCAACTAGAAATGTCTTATGACAGTGGAGTGTTTTTATACTATATTCCAAGTCTTGCAAGCTACTCTAAAATGTGAAGGCTGAGGTGTCTTGGTAATATGATTAAGAAGTAGAAAACTTAAGAAAGAGAAAGGACTGGAGTGATATGATTTATAAACATCTTGTTTAGTCCTATGCCCCTGACTGCCAGTCTCATGCCTTGGGAATCAACATTAATTATTCCCTATCAGGAACATTACTGTTTGGGCATTCTAAGGATTGGAAAACGTTAACATGCACTTGAAGAACCATATTTTGACTTGTGATTTTTAGTAAAGATACTTTCCCCAACTAGTTTCCTAAGCAAATGTTTTTCTCTGAACAAAACCGCGAATAAGACATAATCCTATTTCTTTAGTATAGATAGAGAGGAAGTCTTTTCCAAGTGGAGAATATGTCATGTTAGCCTGAATATCCTCTCAATCATATCAGCTTTTGGAAAGGCTAAAGAAATTAAGAATAAGAAAAATGGAGACCACAAAGTTTCCAAAAAAATTAGGGATGATACTTTTCTAGAGATGAATAAGAAAATACCTTCAGATTGAAAAGGACAACCAAGTGGCCATTATAATAAGAGAAAAAAATACTTACAAATCCTATGTTTTTTTTTCCAGAACTAAATTTCCAGTGAGCTAAATGCTTAAGTGAACCAAACACCTACTGGGATCCCCAAGGCTCCAGTTTGCTGGACTAAAAGGGACTATTTTGTGCAATGATGTCCTCAGAATGAAGACAAAAATCTAAACACTTTCAAAGATAAGAAAAACCAAATTAGACTAGAACAAGCATCAAACAACCATCCTTCTTTTCATTAGTAACACCTAATTGGTATTCATGATGCTAAATGCTACAGGAGCCGTACAATTTATAGCTCCAATCAGGACATCTCACCAGGATCAGTTTCTGGGATAATAGGTGTAAACCATGACTGTCACAGGTAAATTGGGACACATGGTCACTCTACTAAAAGCCATTAGAACAGGAATTTCAAAATTCTGAGAGAAAGTGTTTTTAACCTAAAATTCCATGGAGGGAATATCACAGCAAGAAAGTCTGACACTGATGAATGTCTTCTTGGGAAGTTACTTGAGGATATATTTTATTTTAAAAAAATGATAAAATAAGCAGAAACAGGGAGTCAATGGACAGAGGAAATAGGAGATCTAAGAGAAAGGAGAAGTGAAAAGGAGTTCCAAGGTGAGGGGATAGAGAAATCTGAGGATCACAAAGCTGTGAGCTGACTGGGTGAACATCTGGCCTAGCTGGAGGAAGGAGCCCGGACATGGAAGGATAGAGGAATTTAAGATGAAGGAGTCCAGATACAAGGGAAATCAGAAGAAGAGACAGCATGAACAGTTTAGAGATTTTATAGAATAAGGAAAAGACCATTAGTAAAGTACATATAAGAAGATAATCAATTAAAACCCAAAGCTAGGGACAGTCTCCTCTGAAAGCCATAGAAAGTAAATGTATTATAATGAAAGCTAATATTTATTGAGAAGTTACTATACATAGGTACTATTATTTTATGTATACTAGTTTATTCATGGCAATCCCATGAAGTATGCAAAATTATTTTCTCCTACTTTTCAGCTGAAGCAACAGGCACAGCAGAGTTGCTTGTCCAAGGTTATGTAGATAGTACAAGCAGAGCTGAGATTTCAACAGTCTGCCTCTGGCTCTCTGCTTCCAGTAAACATCACAACTCTGCCTCTACAGTGAACAATATTTGGTTCATTAAACCAATGCTAACAAAAGTTATAGGTTTTTAACCTTCAGACTATCTAATCTAATCACAAGAGACTTAACTGTGGTTCCAAGTCAGGACATTAAGTGTTATCATATGAAAGAAAGATATTGACGATAGCTGGGAGATGAAACAAAAGGAGGAGACACAGAAAGGATAGGACAGCATGATCCTTGCCTAAAAAACAGGGAGAAAAGAGAAAAGGCCTGTTCGATAGTCCCCAACATGGAAGTTTAAAATACTGTTTAATGTGCAGAAGTGACCACTCTTGTTATCTTTGGTGAAATGTAGCAGAGTAATGAGGAGTAGATCAGAGAATTAAGTCTCCATCAAAAAAAAATCAAGAAATCAAAAAAAAAAATTCTTAAGGTTGATACCTAGATAAAAATATCAGCATAAACAGTCTATTGAGAAATATAGTAATGCCTCCTTGAGAAACAAAATCAGAAATAGTGGTTCCTTCCAGGCAAAGCAACTGCAGTTTTTCATCATAATCTCTTCCATGCTATTTTATTTTTAAGTGTATTACTTTGCACATATTAGTTTGATAAGCAAGGAAAAGAGAAGATGCAACATCAGCAACATATCAGCGATTTAGTCTCAGGAAAACAACATTGTTCATTATGTTAAATAAAGTGTGGCTAATTTGGAGTCCATTTATGTTGTAGCCTTGATGATATTTAATTTGTAAATTTGTCTTTTATAATAGAATAAAAGCATAAGGATTTTATATCCAATTTTCTGTATGTACATTTCAAAGTATCATTAGAATAAAAAGTACTATATGTCAGCTCTGAGAGGCCAAACCATTTTTTTCTATCATTGTATCAGCTCAAGTTTGAAGGATACCACTTCACTGCAAGGGGTTGAGCTTCTTTGGTACCAACTCATTACTCAGGGCTTGGTTCAATTTCATGTCCTGTCTGAAGCCTTTCCTTAATCCTCTAGGTAGAATTGATGATGATCCCCTTTGGATCTCACTGTACATTATACGTGCATTTATCACAGCTTATGTTTCTCTTCATAGAGCTATTTGTTTACACAGATGTTTGTTTATAATTTCTACACTAAAAGTGCTTATGAGTGGAGCTCAGAGCTTATTCATCTGTATCTTCAGCGCCCAATTCACAGTCATTTACATACAAGGAGCCCAGCAAATGTTTGCTAAATCAATGGTTGCTAGCAGCAATGACATTGTCCTGGTTTTTAGAGTCCCCCTCAAGTGTTAGCCATCAAATCGAAAAAGCATAAAGTACTTTATCCACCATGGCTAAAAAGCTTTTTAGAAATAGAAGAAACATTAAGTTTTATTATTAGATTTATGACAGATTAAAGGCATTATAAAAAAAAACTTGTGTTAAACTCCCCTCCTGAGTATCTGTACCCCCTGTAGAGATAAAGTAATGGTGCCATCATATTTAGGCATGGTAAATATTGGTTCAATGGGAGAACATCCTGGCATGTAATGACACAACCAAGTTATTTATGCATGACCAGCTTTCTTAAGATAACTTGGCAACACTGAGACTTTCACTGCTGCTGCAGGGGGGGAGTTTAATGTATTTCCTAGCCCCATTTTACCCACCCTAGTTTATTCTTCCCCCAGATAAAAATGAATTTGACTTCTTGCTATATCTACTTAAGAAAGGAGACCATGCAACTGCAATATAAGAAAATGAAGAGGTAAAACTGTTGAATTTTTCTGAAAAGGCCGGACTCAAAGGAACAAGCAGTAACTCTATTTAGTGACATGTTTGTATTGGTCGAAATTGGTGAAATGGTTGAGATTGTTATTCCTTGCCTCCTCTACATCCCCTGGCACTGCCAGTGCACTCATTCATTTATTAACTCATTTAGTAAGAATTATCAGACGGAGCTCAGGAACAAGATGTTGCTCTAGGCACTGTGGTTGATTCTCAGGTAAGAAGTGGCCCTAGTCATCTACGGTGCATCTTAGAATGGGTACAGGAGATTGCACTAATGTACACAGCTATGATTTAACAATAAAAAAATAAATTAATTAAAAAAAAAAAAAAAAGAAGTGGCCCTAGTAAACCAGAGTTAGAACTTCTGCAGTTTGTCTCCTGACCAACTGTTCTATGTTACTTGCAGTTTTACAAACTGGCTTTGACAAAAGGGAACACTCTCTATCAATTATAACTTTTAAAATGGCCCTAAGTAGTTTACAGGCAGGTATTTAAACAAAACGCGAAGGCTCACTGGGAGTCATTAGAACTGGCTTGGTTGCTTTATTCTCAAACAAACCTACATTTTATTGTGTTTTCAATTATAGCCTTCCTGAAAGGATGGTACCTAAGAAGAGCCACTAGGGGGCGGCGCCTGTGGCTCAAAGGAGTAGGATGCTGGCCCCATATACCAGAGGTGGCGGGTTCAAACCTGACCCTGGCCAAAAACTGCAAAAAAAAAAAAAAAAAAAGAAGATCCACTAGGTATTATAGTAAAAACTGTTGTGTGACACTTAACCCCACACACTTGAAAAATATCTCAGTAATATTTCCGTTCCAGAAGAAGATACATTTATTTAAGAATTCATGAGTAAGACCATTTTTCTTAAATCTTTGATTTTTGAGTTTGAAATTTCCAGATAGTAATCTAGTTGGAAATGTCAACATTTGAAAAAATAAGGTTTATTCAATTCCCTCTGAATGTGTTTGTTGTATTTTTCACCAAAGTTGCTTCAAAACTTTTTTTTTTTTTTTTTTTTTTTTAAACAGAGCCACATTTCGTCACCCTGGGTAGAGTGCCATTGAGTCATAGTTCGCAGCAAACAAATTATTGGGCGCAAGTGATCCAAGTGACTCAGGCTACCAAGTAGC
>CAUYPK010076525.1:0-13012 GCA_963574355.1 Loris lydekkerianus
GAGAGAAGGGAACACTTCTGCACTGCTGGTGGGAATGCAAATTAATATATTCCTTTTGGAAAGATATATGGAGAACACTTAGAGATCTGAAAATAGATCTGCCATTCGATCCGGCAATTCCCCTGCTGGGCATATACCAGAAGACCAAAAATCACACCTTAACAAAAATATCTGTACCAGAATGTTTGTCGCAGCCCTATTCATAATTGCTAAGTCATGGAAGAAGCCCAGGTGCCCATCGATCCACGAATGGATGAATAAATTGTGGTAGATGTACACCATGGAATATTATGCAGCCTTAAAGAAAGATGGAGACTTTTCCTCTTTCATCTTTACATGGATGGAGTTGGAACATATCCTTCTTAGTAAAGTATCCCAAGAATGGAAGAATAAATCTATGTATTCTATTTGCTAGGATCTTACTGAGTATTTTTGCATTGATGATATTCATTAATGATATTGGTCTATAGATTTTCTTTTTATTTGTGTCCTTTCCTGGTTTTGATATCAGGATGAGATTTGCTTCATAGAATGTGTTATGGATGGCTCCTTCCTTTCCTATGTTTTGGAATAATTTCTTTAACATAGGTACTATCTTCTCTGAAGGTTTGGTAGAATTCTGTTATAAAGCCATCTGGACCAGGATTTTTCTTTTTTGAAAGATTTTAATTTTTGCAATTTTGGTGCTTGAAATAGGTCTATTCAAAATTTATAATTCTTTCTAATTGAGTTTAGGAATGTGGTGTGATTCCATGTCTTGATCCATTTCATCTACATTTTAAAATACCTGGACATAGAATTTTTTGTATGAGTCAGTGATGATCTTTTGCATCTCTGTGGTATCTCTAGTTACTTCCTCTTTTTTAGTTCTGATTGAGGTTATCATCAGAGATCTTACTTTTATATTCCTAGTTAATTTGGCCAAGGGTTTATTGATTTTAGATTCTTTGAATCTTTTCAAAGAACCAAGTTTTTGTTTTGCTGATCTTCCAAATGACTTTTATGTTCTCAATTTCATTTAATTCTGTTATAATTTTGGTTATTTATTTTCTCTGCTAGGTTTGAGATTGTTTTTCTCTTCCTTTTCTAGCTCCTTAAGATGGTTCAGTTGGTTGTTGAATTGCCTTATTTCTGTTTTCTGGATGTGAGCATTTATGCTATAAATTTACCTCTGAGAACTGCCTTTGTAGTATACAACAGGTTTTGATACCTTGTGGCTTCATTGTAATTTTGTTTGAACAATTTATGATTTTCCTTTTCATCTTCTCCTTAACCCAGGTTTCATTCTGCATAAGGTTTTTAGTTTCTATGACTTTATGTGGGTACAAAGATTTCTGTTGGAGTTGAATTCTACTTTTATTCCATGACAGTCAGAGAAGATACTAGATATTATTTCTATTCTTTTAAATTTGTTGAGGTTTAATTTGTCCCCTATGACATGATCAATTTTTGAGAATGATCCATGGGCTAACAAGTAGAATATATATTCAATTTTATTAGGGTAGAATGTTCTCTATTTTTCTGTTAAGCCCATTTGTTCTAACAACATGTTTAAATCCATTGCTTCTTTGTTTAGTTTGTTCTTGGAGGGTCCATCTAGTTCTGTAAAGGGTTGAAGTCCCTAGAATTATTGTGTTGTAGGATATTATATTGTTTGGGTCCATTAGGGTTCTTTTTATATATCTGGGAGCATTTAAGTTGGATGCATTGATATTTAGGATTGCAATGTCTTGTTATATTGTTCCCTTGATCAACATACTGTTTGTCTTTGTCCTTTTTAAATTTTTATTGTTTTAAATCCAATTATATCTGCAAATCAGATTGCATCCCCTGCTTTTTTCTAATTCCCATTTGCCTGAAATATTGTTTTCCATCCCTTCAATCTGAGTCTTGTTTTACCCTTAGATGTTAGATATGTTTCCTGATGACAGCATATAGCTGGCTTGTATTTTTATATCCAGTAATCCAGCCTGTGTCTCTTCTGTTGAGCCATTCACATTTATTAAGTGAATAGATAAGTATAGTGGAGGTTCATGGCTTAGTTTTATTCCTTATACTGTTGTGGAAGCTGGGCTTTGTCTTTTAAATTCTGGATGTCTTTACTTAGCTGGTTGTTTGTTGTGATGGTCAGGGTGAAGAACAGGTATAAGTACTTCCTGCAAGCTGTTTTTTTTTTTTTTTTGTGTGTGTGTGTGTGTGCACGTACATGTGTGTGTTTGTGTGGAAAATTCCTCAATGTTTGCATGTCAGTAAAATATTTTAATTTTTTATTGAATATGAAACTTAGTGTAGCAGGATGCACAATCCTAGGATGACAATTGTTTTGTTTAAGAAGATTAAAGACAGATGACCACCTTCTTCTCACTTGACAAGTTTCAACTGAAGAGTCCACTGTTACCTTGATATGATTTCCCCTTGCTGGTAAAAAGATCCTTACTTCTAGGTGCTTTCAGCATTTTCACTTTCATTATGACTTTGGCCACATTAATAACAGTGTGTTTAGGAGATATTTTGTTTGAGTCATACTGGGGTTTTCAAACTATCTAGTCTCTTGATTTCTGGGTCTCTTGAAATGCTTGGAAAATTCTTCAGCATGATGTCTTAAAGTAGCACTTCTGAGCTATTAGGACCTTCTTCTTTTTCAGGAATTCTTATAATTTGAATGTTCAATCTTTTGAAGTAGTCCCATAACTCCCTTAGAGAGAGCCCTGCTTTTATTCCTTTTTTCCCTGCCTTTTCCAATGACTTGGGTGGGTTCAAAAGTCTTATCTTTGATTTCTGAGATTCTTTTCTACATTCTACTCTATTACTAGACTCTACTGCATTTTGAATTTCCTTGAATGTCTCCTTCAATTTCTTAAGAAGTGCTACATCCCTCCTAATTATGTCCAGATCCTTGATGACTTTGTCTTTAATTTCACTAATTTCTTGAGACACTTTTTCAACACTTTTTTGTATTTTTTTATTATCTTCTTAATTCTATTCATCTAATGCCATCCATATTCTTAACTCTATTTCTGTCATTTCAACACTTTCTCTATGGATGGTATTTTCATCTGTATGTCCCTTGTACTCTCTTAGGGAAGTTGGCCTAATCTGATTTTTCATGTTGCTAGGGCTCTTCTGCAGACTCCTCTCCATGTGTGTTTTCAGTTTATTTATACATTTCTTATACTTTTTAAGCTGGAATGTTAGGTTGTCTCTAAATAGTTATTGAGAGTTAATCCAATTGGGGACCCTTAGGCGGCACCCCAGAGACTTGTTTACTAACTAAAACTGGTGGGCTAGAATCACACATGTTAGGGGCAGTGGTCAAGGCCTGTCTCCCTTTTCTCCTGTGGCAGTTAAGGATCTAGCCAGTTATGGTGAGAGATTAACTTGCCTCTGTAACCCTTGCTTCTGTTTGGGAGCTCATTTACCTTTCTGGTGCCTGGAGGTAGGGGAGTCCCTCCAGGCTCTCTAGGTTGGGTTAGCACTTCATCTTGCCAAGAGCTGGGAAGCCCACCTCTACAGGGGGAAGTCTCTTGGGCAATCAAAAAAAGATGGGTGATGACCTGTAGTCTTAAGGCAGCTGGAGCCAAAATTGCTCTTTATTATGCTACACAGGATGGAGCCCCAAAAGCGTATATGCCTGGGTGCAGGAAAACTGAGACATTTTTTACTTAGTGGTACTCTCCCATGTGGTGAGAGATCCTGTTTTTCACTGTTCCTGGAGAGTCCCCTGAGTTGGGGAGGGGTCCCTTTTACCTTTCTATTCTCCAGGCTCCTCTTGTCTGGTCCATTCTGTATCTGTCTTCCATTCTTTTCCTTACTCTTTCTCCTCTCCCTCCTTTTAGTTTATCTCAGTGAGGATGCTGAGCGCCTTGATTTCTTCACCTTGTGATATACCCACCAACTTCAAATACTTATAATTCATTTCAGTGTAACTTTTCTCCTTCTAGACTGGAGTTTCTGATTAAGGCTGCCTCTAGTAGGCAATCTTGCCCCTCCCTCTTTGCAGCCAGTTTTCTTGTATAGTTTTATTGTGTAAATTCTGGCCTACTTTTGTGGGCTTTAGTTCCAATGACAATTTGGTTGCCTGTGTTCTTGTAACACTATTATATTGTGACCTGCTTTTTCTGGTGCTCCTACTTAATCCCTGATAGTGGGATTAACTACACGTGCTCCTCTTGTGAAACAAGGGTTTCATTGCCTCACTAGTTGCCTGTTAGACTTTTCCTTTCTTGGTCTTGCAGGTAGAAATTTGGCTATTATTTTCTTGGTCATTTTTGTCTATACCTCCTGGTGGTTGACTGCAGGCCACTTCTGTGCCCAATCTGGAATATATGGGAGATAAACACCAAACCCAGGAATTTGACCATATTGTTGTTTTTTAAGTCTTAAGGACCATAGCAATCCTGTCCGCTTGTTTCCAGTTCATAGAATATTTTTATTATTGTCTGTTGAATAATTGTCAAATCCCTTAATTGTATTTAGAGGTAAGAACAAAGTGAATTTATACTACATGTTACAGAATTGGAAGGCCAGACCCATAGATCATTTATTTTCTAGAAGTGTCTGCCAATGGAATTATACAATGTGTATTCACTTTGGTCTGGTATCTTTTACTCAGCATAATTCACTTAATATCCGCCACATTGTTTCATGTATCAGTATTTAATTTCTTTTAATTAATGAATACTATTCTGATATATGGATATGGGACATTTCTGGGGTTGTTTGTTTGTTTGTTTGTTTGAGAAAGAGTCTTACTCTGTGCCCTGGCTAGAGTGCCATGGTGTCATAGCTCTCAGCAATCTCAAACTCTTGGGCTCAACCAATCCCTTTCCTCAGTCTCTGGAGTAGCTAGGACTACAGGAACTTGACACAATGCCCAGCTAGCTTTTCTATTTTTAGAAACAGGGTTTCCTTCTTGCTTAGGCTGGTCTGGAACTACTGAGCTCAGGCTTCCCGAGTGCTAGGATTACAGGCAGGAGCCATGTAATAGACCTCTGGGCTACTATAAATAAAACTGCTTTAAAAAATTATATGAATGTCTTGTTATGGTTATAAACTTTCATTTCTTTAAGTACATACCTAGTAGTGGAATGGTTGAATCACATGGTAGGTGTGTGTTTAACTTTTCAAGAAACTACCAAACTGTTTATCAAAGTGGTTAGACAGTTTTTATTCCCCTCAGCAGTGTTTGAGCATTCCAGCTACTCCACATCTTCATGAAAATTTGGTATAATCAATCATTTTAGCTTTCTAATAGTGTGCAGTGGTATTGCGTTATCATTTTTTTCTTTTTAGTTTAATTGACATATAATATTGAAGATGTTTATATGGTATCTAGTGACATTTTAAAGCATATAATGTATATGATTAGGTAAGGGTAATTAGCATATCTTTATTCTTGAACATTTATTATTTCTTTGTGTTGGGAGTATTCAATATCCTTCTTCTAGCAATTTGAAACTATATATTATTGTTCACTATGGACATTCTACAGTGGTATAAAACACTGGAACATATTACTCTTATCTAGCTATAATTTTGTATGCCTTAACAAATTTCTCCCTATCTCTCTTTTCTCCCTACTTCTCCCAGCCACTAGTCTTTTCTCCCTACTTTTCCCAGCCACTAGTATCCTTTGTTGTACTTTTTTCTTTTATGGGTTCTTCTATGATTTTTTTTTTTTAAGGTTTTACATATGAATGAGAATGAGCAATGTTTAACTTTCTGTTCCTGGCTGATTTCACTCACTGTAATGTTCCCCAGTTCCATGCATATTGTCATTTTAATGTGTTTCCCAATAACTAATGTTCAGCATCTTTTTAATTTTTTTTATGTTTTAAACTGAGTTTATTGTATTTAATACATTATAAAATTTGAAAAATTGTAGGAAAGCAGCAGACTCAAACCAGAGCAACTCTAACAAGGAATAATTCTGGCCCCTTTGCCAAACTGATCAGTTCAAAAACAAAAGTAAAGTTCACATCTGTGAGGCAGACAAACTGTGTGACTTCTGTACAAACTACATTTGAAATTTCATGTCTAATGTCTTTCCAATGCATTGTGCTTAGGAGAGTTTTCCTGAAGAAGTCCTGCCTGGTCCCCACCGACAGAGAGACATAAACCCTCCATATGCAGAGAAACCCGAGTCAAGGTGTTGTTTTTTTTGTTTTTGTTTTGTTTTGTTTTGTGTTGTGTTGTTAAAGTAAAAAGAAAGACAAAGGAAAAAGAAAGGATGGGTGGCTGTTGGGAACGGAATCTATAGGAGAGTATGGCCTCACCGCTTATGGCTTGTTTATGGGTCAGAGGCCTTCGGAGGCCCAGGACACTTCACAGCCATCCATCACAGCACCCACTGCAGCTATCTCCTTTTTTCTTTTTTTTTGCATTTCCTACCTTTTGACATATATGTATGTATATATATATATATATATATATATATATATATTTATAATAATATATATATATTTTTTACACCGTGAGGATATCACTATTTCAATTGTTCCCATATGACTACAGGTGTGGTCTCTATTGGATATCAATGTGTCTTATATTCAATTTTAGGTCCAGGACTTGTTTTGCTGTCCCAACTGCACATAAATGTCCCCTTTTTTGTTTTCGTTATTTGTTGTGGATGTTTTCCATTTTTGCATAAGAAATATATGTCCGTTTAGTCCAGAGGCTCTTGCTTTATCCGGATGACTGAGAGTACGCAGGGCGTCCTCAGTTCCCGCTGAAGGACGTATTCACTGAACTGGGAGGAGTCCACTCCTCCCCCACAGGAGCCCACAATTTCAAACCCTCTTTGCTGCAACCTCTAAAGGCCCTGGAGTGAGTTGAGGTGACAGTAGCCATTTAGTGGAAACCTGATGACGTGCGTTGAGTCGTGATTCCAGCCGGCATTTACTGAGTTACACATCACATCACTAATCTCTGGAAACACTTCCTCTATCAAGGATTTGTCACGACTGAGTGTGATCCTTTCTCCAAGATCTGCGGCCACACACACCACGAGGCACTCACAAGCCCTGGAAAAGTGACCAGTTTCTCTGTCCTGCTTCCATCTTTCCATCTCCAACAACATGGGCTCAAGCTGAAAATATTTTGCCTCTTCATATAACAAAGTGTAGTCCTTGAAATCGTCAGGAATGAGGAGTTCTGATGTTTGCAGAAAATTCAAGATATATTTGAACATCTGTCCGTCTCTGTCAATGAAATAGTGCTGTTTGAGACTGTCCAAAACAATGGGTTCTGTACCATCAAAAAGTCTTCTGATTCTTGATTCAGGGTATTTGGTGAGGGTAGCCAGGCTGCCGGTGTACATGTGGCTGCCCACATCAATGTGGACGGGCGCATTGGATTTTGTGCGTTGTGCTGGGGTAGGAATGCCTTGGTTGTTCAGTGGATAAGCAGGGGATCTAGTGATCAGAGGTCTTGACATATTGGGCCGACTGTCCCACTGGTGGAGTATTGCGCAGCCCCAGGCAAGACAGAGGGAGGGCGGGCGAGAGGGTGGGATCGTCTCGCTTCTCTATGTAATGCCCGAGGAGCAGTGCCCCTTCCATCGCCCCTTCATTGCCCCCCCCCCCCCAACCACACACACACACCGGAGGTTCGGGGCAGCAGCTGCGCCAGGCGGGCAACAGGTGCTGCTGGGAGAATCTGGTCTCTGGGGCCGCCCTTTTTTATTTTCAATTGGTATATCTTCTCTTGTTAAGTATCTATTCTAATATTTAACCCACTTTTTAAAATTGGGAAATTTGTTTTCTTACTATTGAATTTTAAGAATTCTGTATTTATGTTTTTTAGGGTTTTTCTGGGGGGCGGGGGGCGGGTTTGAACCCGCCACCTCCCGTATATGAGGCCGGCGCCCTACTCCTTCAGCCACAGGTGCTGCCCACAATTCTGTATATATCTGGATAAAAGTCCCTTACCAAATATATGATTTACAAGTATTTACCATGCTCTGTTGTTTCTCTTTTTGCTCTTTTAACAGTCTTCCAAAATTCAGATTTGATTTTTTTGATGAATTATAATTTATTTTTATATGAAGTATAATTTTATTTTTTATAAAGCATGCTTTTAATGTCACATCTAAAAAATCTTTGCCAAACTCAGGTCACTTTTGTTTTCTCCTAAAACTTTTATAATTTTAATTTTAACATTTAAGCCCATGATCAGTTTTAATTTAAATTTAGTATGTATATTGCTTTCCTTCCTCCCTACCTTCTTTATTCATTTATTTTTTTCTTTTTTCTTTGCATATGAAAATATATATATTGGCTATTTTTGGTGTTCCTCATTTCTTTGTGTGTTTTCATTCATGTTTGGATCTTGTAAGGAATAATGCTGGTGAGGAATTCTTTCCCCTTTTCCATATATGAAAATTACTTTATTCTGCATTCATTTTATATAAATATTTTAACTAAATATAGATTGATAAATTCTAAAAATTCAAATATGTTACTCTACAAAATAAAGCTCAAAACTTTGCCAAACTTTTTCAAAAATAAAAACAGAAAAAGAGGGAATAATTCCCACCTACTATCATAATATTACTATGATGTCAAATCAGACAGAGACTATACAAATCCACAATAATAAATTAGGAAACCAAAACCAGCAATATATAAAAATCTTCATACACCATGACCAAATGGGATTTAGCCCAGGAATGCAGGGTTAGTTTAACACCTGAAAATCAATTAATGCAATACATTATATCAATAGAATAAAAAATATTAAAACATGACTATTTCAAAAGACACAGAAAAAATTTCTATAAAATCTAATACCTTTTCATGATAAAAAACATTTAACATACTTGGAATGGAATGGAACTCCCTCAACCTGATAAAGGACATCTATGAAAAACCTACAGCTAGAATTACACTCAATGAAGAAAAACTGGCTATTTTTTCTCCGAAGATCAAAAAGCTTCTCCCTGTTTCTGTTTCATTATATCTGGGGTAAAGGCTGAGAATTTGTAGCTTTAACAAGTTCCCAGGTGATTCTAATGCTGCTATTCTAGGGCCCCCATTTGGAGAATAAGTGATCTAAGGTAAACATCCTGCAGACCAATTACTCCATCTCTTCCTCTCAACATATCAATAATATCAATTATTAGAAAAGAAAAATTCTATAAGACTCATAAGACAGATTTTTTAAACAAAAGATTAAGTCACAAATTATAAAAGTATAAAAGTAATAAATACATCACAGTTTTATTCCTTTCTTTTTCTTTTTTTTTTTTTTTTTTTTTTTTTTTTTTTTTTTTTGCAGTTTTTGGCTGGGGCTGGGTTTGAACCTACCATCTTCAGTATGTGAGGCTGGTGCCCTACTCCTTTGAGCCACAGGCCCTGCCCTCGGTACACCACAATTTTAAAGGACTATAACAAGGTAACATCCCTTAGCCTCACTGAATCTGAATTTATGGGAGTAGGGCCAAGAAATATGTTAGTGACCAAGGGTTATCCTGATGGTGGGTGGCTCAGGGACCACACTTTGGGAAGTTCTTCAGGATATATACACAAATAATCATCACACACCTGAATACATTTCTATACATCATCCTAAATTGCCTTCTTTATGTATTAAGCAGCAACTTCTTCTGTGTTACCTCAAAACCAGATCTTTTCCTCTCTGGGTCTGTTTCTTCACTTACCAAAGATAGCTCCACTATGCAGCATGCTCTAGTTCTCCTCTAGACCCTGCCATCAAGTTACCTGTTTTTCTTTTCTCCCCAAATGTAACTGCTACAATGGCTTAGTGTTATCAGTCTTGCAATCAATAAATAGATTAAAGGTACTAAATCTCAATCTCTGATTATAGTGAGTTTATGGGGGAAAATTCTCCCCTTAGTTGGGAAAACAAGTGACCCTAGTAGCTAGAAGAGTAGCTCCACATTATTTATTGAAGAATTTCAGGGTAAAACTACTCCAGGTGAGCATTTGTTTTTACCATTCCATTTCCACATGAGTATTCATTTAAGCAACTACCTTTCACCTCTCGCCATGTTCCTATCATGTGCTCCAACTCAGTTTCACATTCACACTGCCCAGGGTAGAATCAATATTTTAATGAAAAGAATGGCTATAAGATGTAACTGAACACTTGGAATTAATGTCCAAATAGTTTACCTGACAACATTCATGCCTTTTAAAATAGGCCTAATCTTGACCTGTAGTGTGCAAATGAAGAGATTGCTAAATCTATCATGGAAGTACAGCATATTTATCAAGTTTGTAAGTGGTAACACTGAAAGGAGAGCAAATGTGTTGGGTGAAAGAATCAGGATCCAAAGAGATCTAATGAGCAAATGAGCACATCTGAAGTGCAACCAGCATGGTTACCCATATGGGTAACTTGGGTCCAAAGGATATAAGAAGTGTCAGCTAGAGAAGACTTGGAGGTATAGGGGCTGGCATTCAATATCTAACTTCAAATACGGAGGAAGGGTTAGGTACCCTGTGCGGTCTCCAGCACACAGTCAGTCGTAGGACTACTGGACAGAAGCGCTAGGTAAGCAAGTTTAGGCACAATGTAAGTAACATGTCACTGCAAAAGGTTAAGTTATACTGTTGGAATATCGTTTCAGACCATAAGTAAGGTATTGGTGACCAACATGGCTACTTCCAAGGTTCAAATCCTCTGGCTACATTAAGCCCTGTGATTATGTCACCTCACTGACACTTGACCAAAGTTGACCCACCTACTGTCCTGCTTGTAGACTTTAAGCTATAGCGAAGAAAATTACTTCCTCTTCCTAGAACCTCAGTGATTATTTAAGGTTGTGAACCCAAGGAAGGAAGAGGTAAAATAATACTTTGAGGTTGCAATAGGTACTAAGAGCATAATCAACTTTTTTTGTAGAAAATGATCACAATCTAGAACAGTGTTTTTCAACCTCTTTTTATCTCACAGCACACTTGAACCTATAAACTTCTGTGATGCACTTATGTTGATGAAAAAAAGTAAAAACAAACAAAAAAAATATATTTACTGTACTTTGAATCTTTTGCAAATAATTTAATTAATTATCTTTTTTTTTTTGCAGTTTTTGGCAGGGGCCATTTGAACCCACCACCTCTGGTATATGGGGCTGGCACCCTACTCCTCTGAGCCACAGGCACTGCCCTAATTATCTTTAAAATTGATTTTCAGGGCACACTGGTTGAAAATCACTAAATCACTGGTCTAAGCAACACTCTAGATGGTTATACAGTACGCCTAAATATTAACACTTCTAATTGATGAGATTATGAGATTATTGGTAATTGGTTTGTATAAAATGATAATAGTATTGTTCAAAGGCAGGGATTGGGACACACACATTTATATGTATTCCTTTTGGTAGCTCAGGCTACCATATTCTCTCACCATTCAGAATGCTAGAAGTCCCAGATCTAGGTCTTGCAGGGTCAGGTTCTAGTAAGGGGTCTCTTCCTGTCTTGCAGATGGCTGCTTTCTTGCCATGTTCTCAAGTAGATCCCTCTCCCCTCTTCCTCTTTTATAAAGCCACATTCCTATCAGATTAGAGCCTGACCCTTATAACCTCATTTAACCTTAATTATCTCCTAAAGACCTAATCTCCAGATAATCACACTGAGGGTTAGGGCTTCACTATATGCACTATATGCATGGGGGGGCATGATCCAGTCCATAGCATTTATGCTCGCCATGAACTCCCAAAATGTTAGATTAAGATAGCAAATTCTGGGCGGTGCCTGTCTCAGTGGGTAGGGCACCAGCCCTATATACTGAAGGTGGTAAGTTCAAACCAGGCCCCAGCCAAACTGCAACAAAAACATAGCCAGGCGTTGTGGCAGGCGCCTGTGGTCCCAGCTACTGGGGAGGCTGAGGCAAGAGAATTTCCTAAGCCCAGGAGTTGGAGGTTGCTGTGAGCTGTGACACCACAGCACTCTGCCAAGGGCAATAAAGTGAGACTCTGTCTCTACAAAAAACAAAAACAAACAAAAAGATAGCAAATTCTATTCAGTACAAGAACCAAACTAGAGGTTCCATGCTACTGGTAATTAGCACATATTTGATATTTTATTTTATGTTCAACAGAATATGTGATGTGCTTAGTCTGGTATGTGTTAAAAAATATGCCTCCTGTTCACTTCCCACCCAATGCCAACCTTAGGTGTCCCTTCCCGTTAAGTTAAATACTTTCCAAAAGGCAAGAGAGCTCAGCTTGAATTTCAGCCCTTATGCATATTGAGTAGATCACATCAGACTCTGCATTTTCATTTCTTCATTTTTGTGTTAAAGGGGATAGTCTAAATGACCACCTCTCCCAAGATTATCTAACTGTAGGGGAAAAGTACCTAGCATCCCCAAGTCAGGACCCACTGGATCTGAACAGAAGCAAGTATTTCCTACACAAATAAATCTGCTAAGACAGTTTTCTTTCAACTATTTTGTTTGGCTGACAAGTGTACTCTGGTGTATTTTTCATTCCTTAGAAGACCACCAAGAAAAAACCATAATAGTATCAACACACTTCACATTCATATTTTATTGCTACATTAAAAATGAAAATAAACTATAAGAAGCTGCAAAAGCGTGAAATCTCGTGAAGATTATGAAGCAATGGAGGCACCCATTGTAGAAGGTTAAAATCGGCTCATCTAGTAGGTGGTGTAAGGTCTTCAATGATGAGACTGACAGCATCTGCCGCCTAGAATTTATGTACCAATGGGCGTTTTAAAATGAACTTAAAACATTGGTTACCCATAACTTATTAGCCAAGAAGTATAGGTAAGAAGACATCACAAGAAGCCTAAAATCTCTAAACACACAGGTTTATAAAAACAAGCCTAAAACGAAGGCTCTCAGGCAATGTTGAAATTTTTCTTGAAAGAAGATCTCCATTTTATGATTTGTGGACAGCCTCTTTCTCCTGCTGAATAGCTGAAAAAGAAAAAAAAAAAAATCATTAAAAGGGCATTTCCTTGAGATTAAGTTCAATTACTTCCAAAAGAGCTCTCTGCTAAATTATTGAAGTATGTCA
>CAUYPK010076529.1:0-14034 GCA_963574355.1 Loris lydekkerianus
TTGTTATATTGTGACTTTTGGTCTTCTGGGTATAAACCTAGTAAAGGAATTATAGGATCAAATGGCAGGTCTATTTTTAGATCTCTAAGTATTCTCCAAACATCCTTCCAGAAGGAACATATTAGTGGGCATTCCCACCAGCAGTGTAGAAGTGTGCCTTTTCCTCCACATCCACGCCAACATTTCTGGTTTTAGGATTTTGTTATGTGAGCTACTCTTACTGGGGTTGGGTGATATCTCAAAGTAGTTTTGATTTGCATTTCTCTGATGATTAAGGATGATGAGCTTTTTTCCATGTGTTTGTAGATTTTGTGTCTGTCTTCTTTAGAGATGTTTCTCTTTAAGTCCCTTGCCCACCCTGAAATGGGGTCACGTATTCTTTTCTTGCTAATAAATTTGAGTTCTCTGTGGATTCTGGTTATTAGACCTTTATCGGAGGTATAACCTGAGCATGTCCTGTAAGAAGATATAAGTCTCTCCCCACAATTTTCACTTGTATGTTCTGGATCTGAATCTGTGCCTGAATCTCGTTTTTCATTTCTTGATGGACTAATGGAAAAGGAAGTTTACGTTTCATAAAGGATTTCAATTTCATCTCCTTGCCTACCTCACTTCGGTCAATTTTTGGAGTTCAGCTGTAGGATGCAATCTTGCCTTTGCCCTTTCTTCCATGTGGTTTCTCTACCATATTGCTGTCAGTGTCAGAATTTTCACTTTGAATTGGTTTTGTGAACCCAGATTTGGGCATTTTATAAGTTGTTCAGCTAGCTTCTTCTTTTATCAGTCTTCTCATCCTGGATGCACATGCTCCTCCAGCCACACCATGTTCCGCGAAGCGGCAGCAGCCCAGCCCCGGTTGATATGTTCTATTTTTATTTTCACTCAGTTCTACATATTTCTTTTTTGAAATTTCCTTTTTTAACCCATTAATCACTCAGCAGTGTGCTGCTTAATTTTCACACAATTGGAGGTTTTCTGTTGTTGTTTTTTTCCTGTTATGATGTATAGTTTTCTCTCTCTCTCTCTCTCTCTCTCTCTCTCTCTCTCTCTCTCTCTCTCTCTCTCTCTCCCCCCCCCCCTTTCTTTCCCTTGGTAGAACACTGTGGTGTCACAGCTCACAGCAAGCTCCAACTCCTGGGCTTAGACGGTTCTCTTGCCTCAACCTCCTGTGTAGCTGAGATACAGGCGCCTACCATAACCAGCTATTTTTTGTTGCAGTTTGGCTGGGGCCAGGTTTGAACCCGCCACCCTTGGTATATGGAGCCAATGGTCTACTCACTGAGCCACAGGCACCACTGGTATAGTTTTTTTCGTTGTTAGCAGAGAATGTTCTCTTTAAGATTTCTGTGCTTTTAAATTTGTTGGGGTTTATTTTATCGCACAGGATGATTTCTGCCTTGGTGCATGTTTCATGGATGCTTGAAAAAAAAGTGGGCTGGAGTGGTGCTGTGATGGATTGTGTTTCTCTGATTTTCTGTCTCCTTGCTCATTTTCTGTGTCATAATTTTAACAGTTGCTAAGTGTAGGATTAACTAAAGCTAGATCAAAGACCTAAATTTAAGTTTGAATTTATTTATTTATTTATTTATTTATTTGTTTGTTTATTTATTTATTTATTTTTGAGACAGAGTCTCTAGCTGTCACCCTGGGTAGAGTACTGTGGTGTTACAGCCCACAGCAAACTCAAAGTCTTGGGCTTAAGTGATTCTCTTGCCTCAGCCTCCCAAGTAGCTGGGACTACAGGCGCCTGCCACAACACCCGGCTGTTTTTTTGTTGTTGATGGCAGTTGTCATTGTTGTTTTGGCTGGCCCGGGCTAGTTTTGAACCTGCCAGCCTGGGTGTATGTGACTAGTGCCCTACCCACTGTTCTACTGGTGCTGCCTAAATTTATTTCTAAATGTAGAATTCAGGAGCATTAAATACATTTACAGTGTTGTACAACCATAACTGTTACGTATTTCTAGAACTTTTCTGAAACAGAAACTCTGTATCAACTAAACACCCCTTATTTCCTGCTGTTTCTAGCCCTAGGTAACATGTATTTGACTTTCTGTGTCTATGATTTGCCTATTCTAGGTAAATAAATGGATTCATTTTCTTTTTGTCTGGCTTATTTCACTTAACATAATGTCCTAGCAGGTGTCAAAATTTCCTTCCTTTTTGAGACCAAATAATCTCCCACTGGAATATATATACCATATTTTGTTTATCATATTCATATTAATGAATGCTTGAGTTGTTTCCATCTCTTAGCTATTGTGAATAGATCTGCTATGAACATTCGTACACAGGTATCTTCTTGAATACTGTTTTCATTTCATTTGAGTGTATACCTAGAAGTTAAATTTCTGGGTCATATGGTGAATCTGTGTTGAACTTTTTTGGAACTGCCATGCTGTTTTTCACAGTGGCTATAACATTTTAAATTTTCACCAACAAATAAGTGATCCCATTTCAGTATGGGCAAGAGACTTGAACAGAAGCTTCTCCAAAGAAGACAGGCGCATAGTCTACAGACACAGGAAAAAATGCTCATCATCTTTAATCATCAGAGAAATGCAAATCAAAACCTGTTTGAGATATCATCTAACTCCAGTAAGAGAAACCCATATCACAAAATCCTCAAAGTGCAGGTGTTGGTTTGGATGTGGAGAAAAGGGAACACTTCTCCACTGCTGGTGGGAATGCAAGCTAATACATTCCTTTTGAAAAGAAGTTTGGAGAACACTCAGGGATCTAAAAATTGACCTGCTGGATCCCGTAATTCCTCTACTAGGAGTATATCCAAAAAACCAAAAATCACTTTGCAAAAAAGATATTTGCACCAGATTATTCATTGCAGCTCAATTCATAATAGCCAAGTCATGGAAGAAGCCCAAGTGCCCATCCACCCATGAATGGATTAATAAATTGTAGTATATGTACACCATGGAATACTATGCAGCCTAAAAAAGATGGAGACTTTACCTCTTTTATGTTTACATGGAGAGGCCTGGAACATATTCTCCTGAGTAAAGTATCTCAAGATTGAAGGAAAGAGTGTCTAGTGTACTCAGTATTTCTATGAATCCAACTTATATTTACTCACACTTTCTTATGAAAGATAGAACATGACTATAGCCCAGGATGAAGGAGAGAAATGGAGGGGGAGGGGAGGGGAGAGGTTTGATAGAGGGCGGGTAAAGGGTGGGACCACATCTATGGCAGGGCACAAGTCAAATCTATCAAGTGTGGAACATGAATGTCTTAACACAATAATCAAGTAAATGAGGCGAAAGCTATATTAATTAGTTTGATGTCAGCACATGAAATTGTATTAAAAAAATCAACACATTGTACCCCACATATGCATAAATGCATTCATGATCTATGTGTATATGACTTAATAAAATAAATAAATAAATAAATTTCCACCAACAGTGCATGAGGGTTCGGGTTCTCATTTCATATCCTTGCCAACACTATTGTTGTTTTCCTTTCATTATTGTATTTTTTGAGAGAAAGTCTCTCTCTATTGCATCATCACTCACAGCAACCTCAAATTCCTGGACTCAAGGCATCCTCTTGCCTCAGCCTCCCTCAGTAGCTGGGACTACAGGTATGTACCACCTCGTCTGGCTAAATTTTCTATTTAGTCTCATTTTTCACTCAGGCTGGTCTTGAACTCCTGAGCACAAGCAATCTACCTACCTTGGTCTCCCAGAGTGCTGGGATTATAAGCATGAGCCCTGGTGCCCAGCCATTATTATTGTTATTTTCATTATTATTATCATTTTTTTAGAGACAGAGTCTCACTTTTTCTCAGTAGAGTGCTTTGATGTCATAGCTCACAGCAACCTCCAGCTCTTGGGCCTAGGAGAATTCTCTTACCTCAGCCTCCCTAGTAGCTGGGACAACAGGCACCTGCCACAATGCCTGGCTATTTTTTTGTTGCAGTTTGGCAGGGGCCAGGTTCAAAGCCGCCACCCTTGGTATATGGGGCTGGCGCCCTACCCACTGAGCCACAGGCACTGCCCTTATTATTTTAATTTTTATAATGGCCATCATAGAATAAAGTGGGATCTCATTGTGTTTAGATTTGTATTTACCTAATGATTAATGCTACTGAGCATCTTTTCATGTGTTTCTTGGCCATTTGTATGTCATCTTTGGAGAAATGTCTATGCAAATCCTTTGCCCACTTTTTACATTTTTTTATTTATTTTTTTATTGTTAAATCATAGCTGTGTACATTGGTGTAATCACCTGTACCATTCTAAGATGTACCATAGATGTGGCCCCACCTTTGCCCACTTTTAATTGGGTTGTTTGAGGGTTTTTTTTTTTTCAGTTGGAGGAATTCTTTATACATTCTAGATATTAATCTCTTATCTGATATGATTTGCAAATATTTTCTCCCATTCTGTGCGTTGTCATATCACTCCCTTAATACTATAGCATTCTTATTTTATTAATCTTAAAGGCTTTGCTGTGCATGGAGGAGAGGGGCTCAGTCCCTTTTGGCAGGTACCTTCCTCATGGTGACAGGAGTGTTGTTCAGCGCTTCCTCTTAAAACAGATTTGTGTCCCCACTATTTTCTTGATGAACTCGAGGGCCCATTTGACCTTGGAGATCTTGAGCGCCTCCACAGTACACCACTCATATGGAGCAAAGCAGCACACCTCTTAGGTCATGTCCCACATGAATTTCTTTCCTCCTTTCCTCCCTTCCTCCAGGTTTCATTGATTGCATTTGTGAGGTAAAGTCCCTCTTTGTTAGTTTTAAGGGGTTTTCTGATTTCTGGATTTGACCTTTTCTTTTAGACTCACTGGTTTCTTAAGGGTGCAATTGTTTAGTTTCCACCTATTTATGAATTTTCCAGTTTTCTTTCTGCAGTTGATTTCAAGTTTCATACCATTGTGATCAGATAAGATACTTTGTAAGATTTTAGTGTTTTAAAATTAACTTTTATTTCTGGCCTGTTCTGTAGAGTGCTCCATTCACTCTTGAGAAGAATGTGTGTTATGCTATTATTTGTGTGGAATGTTCTGTTAGGTCTAATTGGTTTAGAATGTGGTTCAAGTCTTCTGTTTCAGTTTTGATCTTCTATCTGGTTCTATTATTTATTTTTAAAAAATGGGGGGTGGCACCTGTGTCTCAGCGGGTAGGGTGTTGGCCACATACACTGAGGCTGGTAGGTTCGAACCCAGCCTGGGCCAGCTAAAACAACGACAACTGCAACAAAAGAATAGCCGGGTGTTGTGGTGGGCACCTGTAGTCCCAGCCACTTAGGAGGCTGAGGCAAGAGAATCGCTTAAGCCTAAGAGTTTGAGGTTGCTGTGAGCTGCAATGCCACGGCACTCTACTGAGGGTGACAGCTTGAGACTTTGTCTTAAAAAAAAAAATGGGGGTTATTGACATCTCCACGTATTATTATAAAACTGTCTATTATTCTTCAATTATTTTATTTTTGGTTCATATATATTTGGGTCTTTGTTGTTAGGTGTTTATATTTTGTAATTATTTTATCTTTTTGGTAGATTTACCAAATAAAAATCTATCTCTGATAATCTTTTTTTGATTTAAAAATCTATTTTATCTGATGACAACATAGCTACTGAGCTCTTTCTGTGAGCTAGTTTACTCTTCCCATGGTACATCTATTTCTGTCATTTTACTTTGAATGTCTTTGTGTCCAAACTGAATGTCTTACAGACAAGACAGCACAAACATACAAGATGGATCATGTTTTTTAGAAAATCCAATCTGTCAGTTTTGTCTTTTGATAAGATAGTTTAATCTATTTATATTTAAAGTAATTATTGATAAGGAAGGATTTACTTCTTTTTTATGGGGTGTCCAATCTTTTCTTTTTGTCACACAATGGAAAAATAATTCTTATCTTGGGCCACACATTAAATACACAAACACTTAGGAAAGCAGATTAGCCAAAAAAAAAAAAAAAAAAAAAAAGTCAGTGCATATGTTTTGTCTTATCTAATACCACAGATAAGCGAAACAGTCCTCAAATAATCTGCACATAGCCCATAGGCCACAGGTTGGACACCCTGATTTAGCTACTAGTTTTCTGTATGTCTTACATATTTTTTGTTTCTCAATTCTTCCATTACTCCTTTTTTTGTTAGTAATTTTTTGAAATGTATTTTTTCAGTTAAGTGGTTACCTTCGAAATTGCAATTACCATATTAAACAAAACTTGCATTTGAATAATACTATATACTAACTTAGTATTTGTAATATAGAAACATCCTGCTCTACACTTCCCATCCCTTACCCTTTATATAGTTGTTATCACAGATTGCATCTTTATTATATTATTTTCCCATAAGCGTAGATTTACAATTATTCTTTTATATATTTACCTTTTAAATCACTTAGGAAAGGAAGTGGAATTACAAACCTACAGTACAATAATGCTTGCTTTTATATTTACCTGTGTAGTTACCTTTGCTTTGCAGAGTTCTTTATTTCTTCCCGTGGCTTTGAGATACTGTCTAGTGTTTTTTCTCTTCAGCCTGAAGGATTGCCTTAGTGTTTCTTGCAGGGCAGGCCTATTGGCTTTTGTTTACCTGAAACGTTTTAATTTCTCTTTCATTCTTTCTCCTCACAGCTTTGTCAAGGTTTAACTGACAGATAAAAATTGTATATACAAATGCACCTCATTTTATTGCAATTTGCAGATGTTGTATTTTCTAGAAATTATAGGTTTGTGGCAACTCTGTGTCCACCAAATCTGTCTGTGACATTTTTTTTTTTTTGGATAGAGTCTCTGATGCCCAGGTGCGAGTGCTGTGGTATTAGTCACTTACAGCAACCTCAAAGTCCTAGGTTCAGGCAATTCTCTTGCCTCCACCTCCCGAGTAGCTGGTGCAACAAGTGCCCACCACAATTCCCAGCTAATTTTTTTTTTTTTTTTTTTTTTTTTTTTTTGTGGGGGGATAGAGTAGGTAGAGTGCCATGGCTCACAGCAACCTCAATCTCCAGGGCTCAAGAAATCCTCTTGCCTCAGCCTCCCAAGTAGCTGGGACTACAGGTGCCTACCACAATGCCTGAATGTTTCTCTTTTCTTTTCTTTTCTACTTTTAGTAGAGTCAGAGTCTGGTCTGGAACTCCTGAGCTTAAGCAATCCACCCATCTTGGCTTCCCAGAGTGAGTGCTAGGATTGTAGGTATGAACTACCACACCCAGCCAGTTGGTTATATCTTTTAATAGTATGTGCTCCCTCCTTGTTATTGGTTGTTTAGGTTTTCCATTTCTTTATTGTTTACTCTTGGTAGGTTGTCTTTATTTAGGGATTTGTCCAATTCTTCTAGGTTATTTGTAGTTTAATTATTTGTAGTTAATTATTCAGTAAAAAGTCTCTTATGATCCTTTTTACTGATGTAATGTGTCCTCTTTTGTTTCTTATTTTGAGTCTTCTCTCATTTTTTTTAGTTCATCTAGCTAAACATTTATCAATTTTTTTCCCAGAAAACTAACTCTAGTTTTGTTGATTTTTTTTCCTATTGTTTTTCTACTTTCTATTTCATCTTTTTCTATAATCTTTATTATCCCTTCATTCAGGTAACTAAGGATTTTAGTTAGTTCCTTCTTTCTAGTTTTATGAGTTATAAGGTTAGGTTGTCTGTTTGCACTGTTCCTTCTTCTTCCATATAGACATTTATCATCATAAACTTCCCTCTTGGTACTGATTTTTCTGTATCCCATCAGTTTTATTATAGTATGTTGTGTTTTTATTTTCATTGATCTTAGTATATTTTTTGATTTCTCTTTTGATTTTTCCTTTGATTGATCGGTTGTCCAGGAGTGTGTTATTTTGTTTTGTTGATTTTTTTCTATTGTTTTTCTACTTTCTATTTTGTCTTTTTCTATAATCTTTATTATCCCTTTATTCAGGTAACTAAGGATTTTAGTTAGTTCATTCTTTCTAGTTTTATGAGTTATAAGGTTGTCTATTTGCACTGTTTCTTCTTCTTCCATGTAGACATTTATCTTCATAGACTTACCTCCTACTACTGATAGACTACTGATTTTTCTGCATCCCACAAATTTTAGTATATTGTGTTTTATTTTCATTAATCTCAGTAAATATTTTGATTTTTCTTTTGATTTCTCCTTTGATTGATTGGTTGTCCAGGAGTGTGTTATTTGTTTCCAAATATTTAAGATTTATGGATTTTCTAATTTTCCTTCTGTTATTGATTACTAGTTTCTTTTTTTCTATTTTTTGCCCTTGGTAGAGTGCTATGGTGTCATAGCTCACAGTGACCTCAAATTCTTGGGCCCTAGCCTCTAGCCTCAGCCTCCTGAATAGCTGGGACTACAGGTGCATGGTTCAATGCTGGGCTATTTTTAAGGATGGGGTCTTGCTCTTGCTCAGGCTGGTTTCAAACTCTTGGACTCAAGTGATCCACCCGACTCAGCCTTCCAGAGTGCTAGGATTATAGGTGCGAGCCACCATGCCTGGTCTTAATTACTAGTTTCAAAAGATATGTGGTATGATATTAATCTTCTTAAAGTTGGTAAGACTTATTTTGTGACCTAAGATGTGATCTCTGTTTAGGAATGTTCCATATCTGCTTGAGAAGAAAATGTATTCTGCTGCTATTGAGTGGAATGTTCTGTACATTTCCGTTAGGACCACTGGTCTATAAAATTGTTCAAGTTTACTGTTTTCTTACTGATTTTCTGTTTGGATGGCCCATCCATTATTGAGACTGAGGTATTAAAAACTTCTATTACTGTCTTTGTCTGTTTCTCTCTTCAGTTCTATCAATATTTGCTTTATATACTTAAGTGCTATGTTGTAGGATGTATATATATAGTTGAACCTCCATAGCTGACCACTTCCCTAAGTTGACCTAATTTTCATGGACCAGACATGCATCACATGTACGTATTTGTGCAGTAGGACTACTTCCTGATGTTGACCACCTCCATATGTTGACCAGTTCATTACAGTCCTTTGAGTGGTCAATTTTCAGAGGTTCTTCTATGTTTATAATTACTATTTCTTCCAGCTGAGTTTATCCTTTTCTATTTTTAAGTGTCCTTATTTATATTGGTGGTGATTTTTGGTTTAAAGTTTGGTAAAAGTAAATCCATAACTACTCTCTCTTTTTTCTTCACCATTTGTGTAAATATCATTTTCCATCCCTTCATTTTCAATCTATGTATGTTTTTAAATCTACAGTGCCTTTTTTTTTTTTTTTTTAGACAGAGTCTTACTCTGTTGTCTCAGAATAGAATATGGTGCTGTCAGAACTCACAGCAACCTCAAACTCTCGGGCTCAAATGATCTTCTTGCCTCAGCCTCCCAAGCAGCTGGGACTATAGGCACCCACCACAATACCCGGCTAATTTTCCTATAAAGATAGGGTCTCACTCTTGCTCAGGCTGGTAGGGCACTAGCCACATACACTGGGGCTGGTGAGTTCGAACCCAGCCAGGGCCTGCTAAATAACAATGATGACAACAACAACAACAACAACAACAACAACAAAATAGCCAGGCATTGTGGTGAGTGCCTGTAGTCCCAGCTGCTTGGGAGGCTGAGGCAAGAGAATTGCTGAAGCCCAAGAGTTTGAGGTTGCTGTGAGCTGTGACACTACAGCACTTTACTGTGGGTGACACAGTGAGACTCTGTCTCAAAAAAAAAAGTGTCATACTTGTCATTTCTTGTTCTGTATTCTCATTGAGTTTCTCAGCTATTTCTTCCTTTTAACTATTTCTCTCTTTAAATATATATAATTTTTTATTTTGGGATATTTAATTTATATTAGTATGGTTTGGACTTAAAGAAGTTGTTTGATTACCTTTAAAAACTATATGTATTTGAAAAATTGTGTCATTTTTTATATTCTTGAATCCTTATTACCTGGCCCTGTGTAAATGTTAACACAACCCTCTAATTAATGGGAACCGTGCTCCCCCATCCTGCTAACTGGGCAGCCACAGCATCAGTTTCTATACTTCAGGTTGTAAATTTTAGGTCTTTCTTTGTTTTTGGCATCCAAAGATTTTTTAAAAATTTTCTTATGGGTTCAACTGTGTACTTAAAACTTATTATATTTAGTTTAATATTTTTTGATTTTTCTAATAGAAGGGGTTTGGGATCTTTTTAGTCCACCATCTCCTAGGACCTGGAAATTGGTTCATTTTCTTCATGTCATAGTGGAAAGTGGCTTTGTCAAGATCAACCAGAATGTCAGTGACAAAGCTTGAATTAGAACTCAGGTCACCTCATGTAATACATAAGCTGATATTTTAGCCTTGGGATCATTGAGACTGAAGACTTGTTTCCCTGGAAATGAGGACCTAGGCTTGTCTCTCTAACCATGTGTGGATTGTAACATATTACGGATTCATCCATTCATCCATCTATCATCCAGTCCTTCTTTCAACAAGTACTTGTGGGGTGCTGCCTGATTGCCTGGCATTGTGCTAGTGCTGGGATATGTCAGTCTCTGTGCTAAAGGAACTCATACTAGGTGGTGGAGAGAGACAAGTAGTGCAAGTACCTTCCAGTGCAGGAGGCAGAAGGCTCAGATGCAGTAAGTCAAGGCCATATGCACCCATGAGGAGCACCAAGTTGAAGGAAAAGGTAGGAAGAAGGCGGGTTCAAGGCACAGTCATCTTGGATATGATGACTAAGATCAGCTCCTGAGTGTGGGTTTGATTTGGCCAGGCCTGGAAGAGTGAGGGCTGAGCCTTGGCCTGCAGGTGCCTGGAAGCCTGGACTGGCACAGGTACCTCAGTGAGGCAGAGCTCAGAGTGGAAATGGGGACCTAAGGTAGAGGGGAAAGACCAGGAAGGGCATTGAAAGCCCCCGGAGGATCTTGGATTTTAATCTGAAGTAATTAGGAGCCATGTGGACATTGTGAAAGGAGGGGCAAGTTTGACTGCGGAGAAAGCCAGGGAACTGTTGGGTGTGGGGCAGGATGGCCACCTAAGGGCTGCTTCAGGAAAGCCCAGCTTAGGCTGGTGGGCATGGGGTGGAAGGAAGATGGGAGGCAGTCTCTGGGGAGTCTGTAGCTGTGTCTGAGCATTCTCTCTCATCAGTCACCTCAACAGGCTTCTCAGGCCGTTTGGGCTCCTTATCTTGCCCACAATGTCTTCCTAGTATTCCCACCAAGCTAGACTTAGGCAATGCCATTCTTTGCAGTAACCTTGCCTCAAGGTTTCCCCTGGTTAAGGTGTAGATGTCAGGTACTTTCCCTGAAGAACACAAAGCAAATCCTTGAGCTGAGCTTAGTTCAGTGCTAATGGCTGATATGAGCCTTCTGTACTGGCAGGGTGGCAGCTGTGTCAGCTGGGGCTGCTGGCTGCCTACAGAAGACTCTCTCAGCCCCTTCGAGACCCCATCTCCCGGCTGCCATGCTGAGTGCTGTCTTCCGTGTGGGGAATGTCTGTTTTTCTACTTGGACATTGGAATTCATGGCCTCCCAAAGTGGGCAAGACATAACACGATAGATGTACTCATTGGTGATACAATTAGAGACCATCACCCCATGTGCTGGCCAGGGGAGCTCTTTTGCTTTCCATAAAGGGGATGGAGAGGTGCTTTAGGGATATGAAATTATCTCCAGTGAAACAGATAAATTAACTGATGTTTGCACTTGTGCTCATTTAATCTCCAAAGAAGACTTGCTTCTAAAGCAGCTATATAAATTGAGGAAGAGGAAGAGGGAAGATTAATTGAAATATTAAATCAAGTTTATGGGTGTGCAGAATACATTTGAAGTGCATTTGTCGCCAGCTCACTGACACAGCACCATTTAGGATGCTGATTTACAAATAGGAAGGGGAATGATGGGGACATTGAAATGCTTCCATGTGCTATGAAATAAGAAGATTCATATGACAGTCTTTCTTTGGCACTTGTCTGAGTGTAGACTTGGGTGAGGTCCTGCTATCCCCAGTTCTGTTGATCTGAAGCCACAGAGGCCTGTGCTCTGGACAGCTGTGTGTGTAGGCCAGGTAAACACAGTGTTCCCCGAGATGCCGTTTCATTGGGCAGATACACGGCCGAGGAGTGTTTACATGTGCCCCCTCCCTGGGCTAGTACCCCTCTGAGTTTCACCCCAGGAATTTAAGATGCTCTGACAAGCTAGTCTGCTAATTAAGTAATCATCTGTCTCTTGCCAGTAGAATGTAAGCTCTGGGAGGGCCTGGCTCCAGTCTGTTTCCTTCCCTGTTCTGCGGCTGCCCTAGGATAGGTCTGGCATGTAGTACATGCTCCCTGGGGGTGGGGGGGGGGAGAGAGAACTTTCTTCCCACTTGGGTGGGCAGGGTGGGTCACTGGGGCACCAGGCTGTGTGTGGGGCTGCAGGGGTAAGACACTGCCCTGTCGGTGATCGGCAGGGCCTGTGAGCTCCTCCAGCCCCCGTTGGGGCCTCCCCCATGTCCTGCAGGATCTGACTCACCTTAGTTGCCCAGACTGCTCTCTGCTGTTGTGTGGGTAGGGTATGGCGGTGATTGGGGCATACACTGGGACTTTATGTGCATGATTTCATCGCATTTTTGCCACAAACCTATGAAGTGGGCTGTATTGTCCTCATTTTCTATGTGAACATACTGGAGGATGAGAGAGATTAAGTAGATTGCTCAGAGTCAGAATTTGATGCACATCCTTTTTTTCTCAAAGCTGTGAAATTCCTGCATGTGGTTCTTGCTGCTCAGCATAGCACTGTGGATGGTGTTGTGTTATATCGTGTTGTGATTACTGTATTATGCTGTGTTGTACCACGCTGTGCTGTGGTGTGCTGTGTACCCTACTGTGTTGTGCTGTGCTGTGTTGCCTCACACGCGTGCAGTAGGAGTTAGGGCCTGTCTGAACTGCAATGACCAGAGGTCACATTCCATGTATGTCAGAGTAGCATACCAGGAACTCTCTGGCCTGTGGTTCCATGTGATATGAAAGGCGCACTTCAGGGCACATAATAAGCATGGCATGGTGCTTCAGGTTTCTCCTTAGCTGAGAGAGAACAGTGTTTGGGATCCCTAAAATTCCAGCTCCTGCCAGCTCACATCTGCCTGGAGTAAATGAACCCTGGTGATGAGGACGAAGAAAATTGACTTGGTTGTTATTAACCTTGTTGCATCTTCCCTGCCTGTATGTCTCTATCCCTCACACATGGCGTACACAACCCTGTCCCCCTGGCTGTTAATTTTTTAAAAATTAAATCATAGCTGTGTACATTAATGCAATCACGGGGCAACAAACACTGGTTTTATAGACCGTTTGACACATTTTCACCACACTGGTTAACATAGCCTTCCTGGCATTTTCTTAGTTATTGTGTTAAGACATTTGTATTCTACATTTACTAAGTTTCACATGTACCCTTGTCAGATGCACCACAGATGTCATCCCACCATCACCCTTTCTCCCTCCACCCATCCTCCCCCCGCCCTCCTATCCCGCTACCCCATCCCCATATTCTTAGGTTATAACGGGGTTATATCTTTCATGTGCAAGCCATAAATTAGTTTCATAGTAGGGCTGAGATACTGGATACTTTTTCTTCCATTCTTGAGGTACTTTACTAAGAAGAATATGTTCCAGCTCCATCCATGTAAACATGAAAGAGGTGAAGTCTCCATATTTCTTTAAGGCTGCATAATATTCCATGGTGTACATATACCACAATTTATTAATCCATTTGGGGATTGATGGGCACTTGGGCTTTTTCCATGACTTAGCAACTGTGAATTGGGCTGCAATAAACATTCTAGTATAAATATCTTTGTTATAATGTGATTTTTGGTCTTGTGGGTATATACCTAGTAGAGGAATTATAGGATTGAATGGCAGATCTATTTTTATTTATATTTTATTTATTTATTTTTTTATTATAAATCATAGCTGTGTACATTAATGTGATCATGGAGCACCATACACTTGGTTCATAGATCATTTGACACATTTTCATCACACTGGTTAACATAGGCTTCCTGGCATTTTCCCAGTTATTTTGCTAAGACATTTGCATTCCACATTTGCCAAGTTTTACATATACCCTTGTAAGAT